>OZ012703.1:51452375-51494016 GCA_963942595.1 Cylloceria caligata
GAATGAGTTTGCATGAGGCGTCACGAGCAAGTGTCAAAACTACAAACTCATTAAAAAACATTCGGCGGTGCCGATAAAATAGCGAGTGATGGATAAGACGCATGTATGTAGACAATGCAATAAGGAAGTTAAACTAGAGGTGCATCACTGTGTGCCATGTGATAAGTACTTTCATCCGGGCTGTATTAAGTTACACAGAGTTTATAATAGGGCAAATGAACTGGTATCTTGTGATGGAAAAATACATAAATATATGGTGAAAAATGACGGTAAAACGTCAGGTGAAAGTAGCAAGGAGCGAAAATTATCGGCTACTGATAGTGGACAAAAGCAATGGGAGCGGGGCGCATCAGCATCAGCATCAGTAAACATAAAGGATGCAAAGATTGATACTATATTGAAACGTTTCGCGATTTTCGTCATTGTTATTTTTCGCTATGATGCGCGTCTTTTAGGCGGCGGAGTGAAATCGCGTAGTTTTTATTTTTATTTCGAGCGTGGGTTATCCTAACTATCAGTGAGGACTGGTGGCTCGAGGTAGGTTCGTGCTCTGGGCTGGATGTAAAGAGTGGTGTTAATTTATTTATGAGTGTGTGTAGTAGATTCTATTATGGTATATTCTTTTTATTGTTTGTGTAAGAGACCTCAGGTTGGATTTTTTTGTGTTGCATTGGTCCGTGGTGGACATGCGGTTCGTTACCCTTTCATCATCGGTCTTTGATGCTTGTAGGTTAATTCTTTGTCTTTATTTCTTTTTGTTGTGCTTAAGGCGTTGGTTGTTTGCAATATTTTGTAAGGAGACTGGAATGGAGATTGATGGTTCAGGATGACGAGCTCGTATTGTTGGTACGGATTTTCCTAAGAATCGCGTCCTATCGCTATTCTACTCTCAACTGTAATCCCCGCGATGGAATAAATTCCGGTGGTTTGGTTTGGACTTTAATATTCGTATGCCGATGAGGTCTCGTTCATACGGAGCTTAACACTCAATTTATTTAATTTCGGGTTGTCGCGTTTCTACGTGATACTTAAAATTACGTATGCGGATTGATTTCCGGTTATTTAGGGATGTGAATCTGTTATTCGTAACGCGATGAGATATCGCATTTACGGAGCTTAACACTCAATTTATTCAATTCTTGGGTCATCGCGTTTGCTAATGCGCGATTTTATTAAAACTACGTATGTGGAATAATTCCAAGTTATTTCGGGTTTCGACTCGATTGTTCGCAAAGTGATTAGATATCACCTTTACGGAGCTTAACACTCAATTTATCTAATTCTGGGGTCATCGCGTTTGCTAATGCGCGATTTTCTTAACACTACGTACGTGGATTTGATCGGTTAATTACGTGCGTTCAGGATACATTCTATGCGGAGCTTCCCATTCATTGGTGTATTCGTTTCCACCTGTGTCCCTTTGATGTTACAGGGGGGTGGGGCCTGCTTAGTTACTACTGCCTGTGCTTGTCCTCATATGGGGCGTTCCGTGGTACCGTCGTAAGACGTACCGGTCGGCCTTTGTTTTGAATCATCGGACGTTTTAACTGGTGATTTATTATTTCGACATTCCATAGATAGGAGTCACCGTGTGACTTGCCTTTCGAGGATCCGCCCTACTGATGTTTACGCGGTGAGCTTATAGGGGAATCGCGAGTGACGTACCGTGAGGTAGTGTGTGTATGTGAATTTACCTACCTATCTGACTCGTCTTTGTTATTGTTTGGGTCCCTGGCTATAGCTTCGCTGTTCGCACAAGACACCAGGTTCGCAGCTATGACCAGCTAACTCTTCCTGTACCCCGGATACTGAAGCCTTTATTCACGATCAATTAATCACCTTATCGTGCCATTAAGAGGCTTACGATTCGGTTTTCTTAATGATTGTGCAGCCGAGGTATTCGTAGGTTACAGGTGGTAGCTGGTGCTGGCCCTGGCGTGGTCCCACCCACGCAGGTACACCCTACGAATCTAGTGCGCGGTGCACTTAGTCGGGATGCCACTCCCTTGACCTTGTGTCACTCGTGCTTCTTCACACTTCAAGAGACGGATAGCCACGACGCCGTGCGTGGGGACCCGTTAGTGGCGTGTGCCCTGACGCTTTGAGTAGGGGCGGCCAAGCGCAGTGCAGGGAAGCCTTATTCCTCACATAGTATCCTGATGAGTTCGTTTACTCAACTGGCGGCCAAGCGCAATGCAGAGGAATCAATTGAGAAAAAGAACACTGGTTCTATCATGGTGTGTCCCAAACTAATAGTTATTGTTATTTATCAGTTCGTTCGGTCAAACGACGGCCAAGCGCAATGCAGGGGAATCGATTTGATCGAAAGAACGCGTATCTTTTACATGGAGATTTTACGTGTGATTTTATATGCTAGGTAGGCTGTCGAGCAGCACTTCGTCTTGACTTATGAATTTTGACAAGAGCCTTGAGGCTTGTCCCGTCGCGGTTTATATAGGTTGGTGGATGGACCCCGTGGGGGTGTTTTGTGGTAGGTCACGTGATGTTTGTCGCACTTAAATCACTAGGTGAGGGAGGTGCGGGGTGATGTGTAGGTGTTCCGTTATTCCTTAAATTTCTATATTTAGCTCGCTCTTTGTTTCCCTTGGGGGTTGAGACGCGGTTCTAGCGAGGTTGTATTTCATCAGCTAATATTATATTCCTACCTGTTGAAGATTTAAACTCTTTACTGGTGGTTTTTATCGTTAGGTCATGATTTTTCCAGGATTCGTGCCCCTATAGGTCTTGTCCTGCCTCTCGTGCAGTTGCCTCTATTCACCGAGGATTGTTAATTCTTGTTAATTATGTCTTCTTTGGGGGTTTTCTCGGATTTTTTCTCGGATTTTTATGTTATTATTGTTTTCATGTATTCTCCTGCGTAAGGGTTGTCTTGTATTCTATTTGTTTATTAATATTTGTGAGAGATAGGTTTGTTTATGGCATTTTTCTCAATGTTAATGTTTTATCTGTGAGTGGGGGCACGTGGCGAAGCTTCATGCGAAGGTACCCTGTTGATTTGTCTCGGTGCTTCGTGGAATCTCGAGAGTTCCATGAATTATTTTCTCTTTTCGCCGTTCTGTGGCGTTCTTGGTGTTCTCGTTTCTTCAGTAGTATGGCCTATTTGGGTAGTGCCGACTGCGTTAGGCTTGGCCCGGTCTTTGTATAGGGCGGGGGCTATTGCGCTGGTCTAGTAGGCCCGGCGTATGCTCGCTGTTCCGCCTTCTGTCTAGTTGGCTTCGTTCGGGGGCGGTTCCCCTTGCGTGCTCTGTTTTGTTTACATGGCGGTCTTCAGGCTAGGCGGGCCTTTTATTTACGCCATTGTTTTTAAGGTGTGTACTTACGAGTCTACGTGCGTACCTACTTGTTCCTTCTGTTCTCCTCGTCCGGTGGGTGCTTCTTTTGAGATGTTATGGAGTGTTTTGTCTTCCGATAACTACTTGTTGGCTTTGTCTGGTTTCGGTATGCTATGTGTCTTGTGTTTAGTTTGTGTGGGT
Source organism: Cylloceria caligata (assembly GCA_963942595.1). Taxonomy (NCBI): domain Eukaryota; kingdom Metazoa; phylum Arthropoda; class Insecta; order Hymenoptera; family Ichneumonidae; genus Cylloceria; species Cylloceria caligata. The sequence goes on from OZ012703.1 coordinate 51,455,870, forward strand.
TGGTTTGTTAGATTAAATTAAGATTGTTGGTTATAGTAGCGGATCGCCTCAATTGCGTTCCGTTACAATATACAAGATGGTACAAGAAATTAAGGACGAAATGATAGGGAAGAATATGCTTAGAAGGTCTATAACGGAAGTTATAAATGAAGAAATGGACAGAGTGAGAGTAGAAATACAACAATGGAAATCTTAAGAATTGGAAACAATAATAAGTGGAGCAGTGAAAGCTGAGATGCAAAAAGTATTAACTATTCTGCCAATGCCAAGCATGGGAACAGGACAGATATAAAAGAGCTACAGCGGAGCGGTAAAAAAAATCAAGAATCGGTATTAATCATTAAACCTAAAGATGGAGAAGAGAATAATTCAAGTGAAAATACAAAAAGAGACATAAAAAAATTGATATCTCGAAACTGGGAGTGGGAATCACAAAAATGAAGAAAGTGACGAAAGGAGAAATTGTAGTGGGGTGCGAAAATAAGTCCCAAGCAGAAAAACTGAAGCAGGAAGTCGTAAAAGATATGGGAGAAAAATATGAAATACAAGCACCAAAGAAGAGAAAACTGAAGGTGAAGATACTCGATGTCGACAAAGAAGATTGTGAAAACGAACAACATTTTTGGCAGAAAATAGTAGACCGAAATGGACTGGAGAAAAACACCATCGAGGGGAAGATAGTATATAAGGCGGCAAAAGACAATTCGAAAAAGGCGGCTGTGATAATGGAGGTGAATGCTGGGACAAGAGAGAAATTTATGCAGTTGGAAAAACTAAAAATAGGGTGGAATATATGCAAAGTACAAGAATATGTAGGGATTCTAAGGTGTTTCAAGTGTTGTGGGTATTATCATTTCGCTAAAGACTGTACGAAAAAAGAAACTTGATAAAGAAATATAAACCTAGTATAATAGGATTTACAGAAACTCATATAATGCAGCAGATAGAGGATCACGAATTATACATGAGCGGGTATGTATGCGTACGTGGTGACTCAGGAAATGATAGCGATTGAAAATTGCGATAAAAATTGGTGGACAATAACAGTAAAAATTAAAGATAACAACTATAAAGGAATAATTATGGCAGTGTATCACTCACTAAATGGTAAAGATACTAGTTTTATTGACTTTCTGGAGGAAACCTGTATCAGCAACATGCAGAATGATAATGTTATAATAATGGGCGACTTTAACATAGATATGAAAGTAAATAATTATACTCGAATTAAATTAACTAGAATAATGAATTCTGTAGGGTTAAAACATCTAATAGGAGAAGCAACCAGAATTGTAATGAATTCTGAAACAATAATAGATGGAAACTGAAGTATGGCATGAACCCAAGATATACGGATCATTCAGCAATCGTGTTGTACTGGAACGTAAGACTGGTAGCAAATGAGAACAAAATTATTACATACAGAGACTATAAGCGAATGGATATAGATAGATTTAAAAGAATGATAAGCACTTGTTTAGATGCTATAGAAGGAGAGAGTATTAATATATTAGCTAATTCGATGGTTAAAGAGATTATCAAATGCCTTGATTTAATTGCACCACAAAAAACAACTCTACTAAAACAGAAATTGCAGGGAAAGCGATGGTTTTGTGCCTACATACAGCAATTGATAAAGCAAAGAGACAAAGCACATAACGTAGCTTGTGTAAGTAAGAATGAATATGACTGGGAAGTATATCGACAGACAAGGAATAAAATTGTGGATATTTGTAGGAAAGCAAAAAAAGACTATATAGAAGAGAAACTCAATAAAAATAAAAAGGATCCGAAACAAATGTGGGGGGTATTAAAAAAAATGTTGAAAGGTAAAGTAACTTATACGCGCCGATCGCGTAGAATTCCAAATGATAAATCCAGGCGGGATAGTGTCAGTCAATAAGAAGGAGAGACGAGTAGGCATAAGTGACCGCAAGCGGCGTTAGTGTTCCTTAAAATATATATGGCGATTATGTAGCCAAGTGAGCGTGTCACATTTTTCACGATCTTTGCATTTCTTAAAATAAAGAACTGTAACGGTATTTTTACGTTAACATTAAATTTTATTCTTCTGAGGGAAAGAATTCGGGCTCGAACACGACGATAATTAATTTTAGACTTCTATAGGAGGTATAAGTAAGGTTTATTCAATAAGTTTCATAGAATTTTGTGTTGTGAGGCTTTTTGGCGCCTTTAACCGTACAATTTATCAGTGGAGTTTAATTGCTCTGATGGTTCCACGCTCTTCTTTATCCGCGAGGTTATCAGATTCTCGACTTCTGCGCTGAGCGGTGTATATCTCAACTAGGCAGTATCGAGCTCAGCCGTCTTGATCTTTTTCCCGCCTGGCTGCTGACGTGCTGTCTGCTGGGCTTGCGTCGTTGTTGCTGGCGCGTCGGTCAGCCGGTATGGACGCCGGGTCTGTGTCCGCGTACGCGTCGTTTTATTTAATAATCAAAAAACGTTGTTTTCCGTGTTGTTCCGCGTTCGGGCTCTTCGTGTATTATCGTCGTGGCGTCCCCACGTAATTTCAGTGTGTTTTTATAGTTGTGATCGTGATCCCAGTTCGCGAATTATCTACTTCGTGTGTTTAACGATGACAGTTTCCGTCTCGCGATTTTTCAGTGTCCCTTAATTGTTTATCAATTAGTTATCGGCTCTATCCAGGGATCTTCGATGTTGGACGTGGACGTTTCTGTTGTTCTTCTCTCTTGGTGAGTTGGTCTTTTAATTTATCGTTCTCTTCTCTTTTATGTCTATTGAGTAGTGTCCTCCTTATGCGACGCGCTTGACAGTGCTGACAAAAATTGTTTCCCTCCTAATTATTTTTCTAATTATCTCAAAATTCTGAATCTAGTTTCTATTTATCGGGCTGACTAATGCCCTCCTAATACTATCTATTAAATATTTTTCCTAACTTCCTTTCAACTTTTGACTCCAAAGCCCTGTTGCTTTTTGATGCGGTAACTGATTTACTGAGAGTCTCAAGTTTACTGTATCAAGTCTCTGTGTTATAATTTTTCTAAATATTGTTTGTTTTTCTCCTTTCTTTTTCTGTGTTATTCCACTTTTTACTTTTTCAAAGTTTCTAATTTGGAGACCTCTAGGTGCCACAACCGAGTCTTTTAAAGGTATCGATACGCTGCGTTCACAATACTTCTTAGAAACTATCTGGACTTATTTGCTAATTATTCTACCTAAACTTTCTTATACTATTCGCTTAATTCTCCTAAACTAAACCCTAATTATTTATTTTAATGCCACCAACTTTCTCTTCTTAATCTGGCTTTTTAGAATATTTCTTGTTCTATTCACCCGGTCCGATACTGTCCGCTATTAATCTCTATATTTGTTCCTCCACTAACTTGCACTGTATTTTTTATCTGTTAATGTTCAAATAAATTTGTAGGGCTGACTCACACCCTTTTCTGTTAGAATTCTTAGATTTAATATGAAATTTCCAGATTTAGCAAAAATTTATACTGCTGTGCACCAGCGAGTTCTGACTTTGTCGACTGTTGAAACGAATAAGAGAGCTTCCTTGGTTTGCAGCTCGCTTTTATACCTTTCTCTCCTTTCCCACTCTCTTATTCTAACTCTTCTTTTCTATTGTCTCATGTAATTTCTTTTGTTTCAGCGAGCCCCGCCATCCTGCCCCTACATCCCCTCACTGCCCGAGCGAGGCCAGCCGGTCGCTGACCCGCTGTTTTTCGGCAGCGAAGAAATGTGACAGGCTTCATCCTGTTTCGCGGTGTCGACTGGATTTTGCTGAGAATTCTATCATTTCTTACTTATCTTCTGACATTTCTGATTTTTTTATGAATAAATGATTATTTTTGTAGGAATTTGTGTTTTATTTTATTTTGTTTTCTTTTATCCTTTTCAGGTACTATCAATGATTTTGTTTATTAGTATTTTGTGTTTTATTTTATTCTGATTTTATTCTGTTTTTCTTTTATGTCTTTTAGGATTGTGACTACGTCACATTATCCCCCCAAATCTCTGATAGGTTGAGTCATCAACAGATTCAAAGATTTGTTAGAATTATTATTATTATTATTTAAAGAAATTATTATTCTTGTTTCTTCGAGTTCTTCTTCTCAGACTTATTCCTACCTTATTACTAGGAGTTAATTATTAAACTTATTTCTAAATCTTATTCTAGAATAAATTGACACGCAATGAAACGCAAACGCATTATTATCTATTTTAAAATTTTTCTTTTTATTCATGTCCCGTCGCTGTCGTTGTTTCGGTCCTCGTCGCTGTCAGTCACGTCAGGGTCTTTTGGCTCGATGACGCCCCACTCCTCCAGCGTGGTCCTCGTCGCGTCGTCCGGTGCTGGTGTGGCCAGCCAGGCCTCGTCTTCTGCGTCATCATTGTCGCTCTCAGTCCCTGAAAGCTCGTCCACGAACGCAGCCAACTCCTGGAGCAGATCATCGATGCTTTGGTTCCCGGCTATGCTCGAACTCGTTGATACTCGGCGTGTGTACGGTGCGGCCCTTGCCGCTTGCCTCTCCCGCCTTCTCTCAGAGCGGTAATGCTTTCCATGGTGCCCCCCGTCCCGACCATAGCTGAACGTCGGGTTGGTGCCCTTCGGGCATCCCCACTCCGCCGGAGCTGTTGCGCGACGTCGTATCCCCCGTTGTCGAGGCTGGCGTGTATGGTCACCCATACCACCTCGACAACAGGGTCCAGCTCGTCTATGAAGAGATCGACTGTTTGGCCCACGGTAAGCGCGATGAATTTATCGCGTGCGGCTCGGCTCCACTCACTACCACTCGGCGATAACTGGTGTAGGCTACACGTGACCGCGAAGTACGATTCACCGTAATAAAGCCTCGGTGCCGTATATAATGTGTCGCTCTCCGTATGAATCCTGGTACCAAGATCGCCCATCCACAAAATGTATCTGCCGTCACTCCTTTTCTCCGTAACTGTTCCCCGGAGAAAAGTATACTCTCCAGAGTCTTCCTCATTCACCAGCAGGAACAGGACGGCCCTCCCAGGATACAACTCCTCCTCGACGACACGATGAATCTCTGGGTGAGTCCGGCTGGTTCTCGCCACTTGTTGGAGAAATTCCTCCCTTCTTTGGCGATCTTTTTCGAGCCAGACGTAAAATCTACTCGGGCTTTCGGCGGTTAAAATTTCCCCGGCGTAGGGCTCGTTTGGCCTTAGGTGTTCCACCCCGTACTCGATAAAACGTGGTAGATTCATTTTAATTTTTTATAGATAATTTTTCGCAAACCAAAAGAGAAAATTCGTTAAACTTTTCTTTTCACTCCCGTATTCGTTGTCTTTGTCGTTTTGTAGGCCGTTCCTTCGTCGTCGGTCCCCTTTTATAGACATTTCACAATCTGGAATTATATCTATATTCATCAATTTTATTTTTGGGCCAATGTAAATTCATGGTTTCGGATTTCCGGCTTCTTCGTGATTTTTCGGCCTATTTTCGTGCTGGCCTTGGCCTCTGCGCCAGTTATCTGTCTCCCGAACCCCTTTCTCCATTACTCTCTCTTGGCCTTCAATCGATTACCCAATCGTCGAATCGATTACCAATACCCGGAATTTACGTCATATTCGTAGGATCTATTATTTTCTATGAATTCCAGTACTTGTCAAGCCTATCGGGTTACGTGTTCGTCGCGCCTCTTCTCTTGACCAACCACAACACGAAAGATCTTGGCGCCTGTTTTGGTGTACTTTCCCTCGGTTTTGCATATAGTCTCTGAGTTAATTTTACTATATACTCGGTACCCTGACCGTCGGTACCTTTGTTTTCACTGTACTTGTCGATGCCGAGTGTAGGCCCTGTTGTCTTGCTTTCGGACTCTGCCCCCTTTCTCTCTCGCTCTCTCCCATGGTGGTTGAATTCGCTGCCTCTTCTTTCTTTTCTGTCTCTGTCCTATACCTCTTAAACATACTGGCGTGAAATTTACCGCGCTCTTTCTTACTTTCTACATCTATTACTAAATATGTTGCTATTCCTACGCATTTCTTAATTCTATACGGGCCTTCATATAAGGGCATAAATTTTGATGTTAATTATTTCAGCGGATCGGAAACATTTAACGCTTTAATTAAAACTAAATCCCCTACCTCATAATTAGTTAGCCTATGTGTTGCGTCGAATTTCTCCGCTTGACGCCGCCCTTTTTTCGAAATTCTCTCTCTCACGATCTCGATCTTCATCTCGTACGTGGTGGCATCTTCTTCGTCTCTTCTTAGCCCCATTTGTTTATTCCATTCTCTGGTCGGCTTCTTTTTACATTGTAGCTCCATGGGTGTGAATTCAGTTGTCTCGTGGTGAGATTCATTAATACAATCCTGTATCACTTTTACCCATTTAAACCATCCTGCATGATTTTCTGTCAGGAACGTACGAAAAAATCTTCCCAGCTCTCGGTCAACTCGCTCGACGATATTTCCCTGAGGATGACGGATTGATGAGAAAACCGCCATGATGTCCTCGTCCTTGAGTTTCTTAAGCCAGTCTTTCGCGGTGAATTGCGTGCCATGATCGAATTGAATTCTACGGGGTTTTCCATACTTGGGAATGTAGTCATCGAATATTCTTTTTATTACCGTAGACGTGTTAGCTTTTTTTATAGGATATAACACCACATATTTACTGAAGGCATCCAATGTCACGAGGATGTGTTTCACCCCGCCCACCGACGCTGGTAATGGTCCATAAAAATCGATCGATACCAAATCCCCTGGTTTCTCTGGGATGATCGTTTGCATCGCCGCGTAGCTTGTTTGTATTGCGCTTTTGTTCCTCTGACACGTATCGCAAGTTGCTAATGTATTTCGAGTGATTTTAGCCAGATGTGGATAGGTGAAATCTTCTTCCAGCATCCGTGAGCACTTCCGGGCCCCGAGGTGTCCATACATCGCATGGCAAGCCTTAATTAATTCTTTGATAATACTTTTTGGCACTATTACTCGCCAAATACCATTTTTCGATTTCTTTTCTAAAATACCTTTTTCAATCCGGAATTTTTTTTCTTCGTCCCCTTCTTTATCTTGACCAAGGAAATCCATAATAATTCGCAGATCTTCTTGTTCTCGCTGAATCTTTTCCATGCATTTGAGTCTTTTCGCTAGATCCCGCGGAAGTTTCTCTGCTAGTACTCCTGCGACAACGATGATCCCTTTTTTATCGGCCGAGGATAACTTCTCGTCTCCACAGAACAAAAAAAGGCCCACAGTGGTTTTATTAATGTATTACTCAACTTAACAAATGGTCCTTCGAGTAAAGACATACAAAAAGTTGTGAAATCGGGTGATACGTACGCATCACAGCGAAAAATAATTCCGTGGCGTGCGATCAATCACGTGCATCAATAAACGTATATATTTTTCACAACGTCCTGGAAACGAATATTTACCAATGATTGCCATCAACAGTCACATTGCATAAACAACCGACAAGTCGCAACGAGTCATCGTGTAATCGAAACAAAATTCATTGTGTCTCGTGGAAGAAACGACGGGCAGCGGCAGCCACGTAAATTGATATTTCGGAACGTCATCGAACCAGCAGCGTAACGTTCCCGGCAGCTTGGACCTTCAACGTCCGCTATACAAAAGAAAAACATCGTTGGTATCGAAGGCGTAGATCCTCGTTTTCAACGCAGTCTTGGCGACAGCACAGAGCTTCGGCGCAACAGAGATTCTCAACGTCAACAGAACAGCGCCACGATTCACCGGTCATCATATATCTCCAATATATTCATTCTGTAAGTCTATCCTCTCGTCATATATTTTCCTTCGATTTCGAGAATTTAGACACGCTTCACATCGCGAATACGTAGGTTAAGTATAATGAAAAACAATGGAAGACATCGCAGCGATAAAGCGCGCTAGAGCCGGGGTAAAAGCGAAATTGACGCGATTCAAAACATTTCTCTCGACATTCGAACCGTATACAGGAAATTCAGTAGAGTTAGACGAGTGTCTGAAAAAAGCATCGGGTTAACTAAAAGAATTCGATGGTTTACAAGAAAAAATCAGTGTTCTCGACGAAAGGGAAGAGCATATTAACGATTTAGGAGCAGAAAATGTGCTTTTCGAATCGATTTTCTACGAAGCAATCGCGAAAAGGCGAGAACAACTTGCAACAACAAATCGACAAAATTCTAACGAGAATCGGGAGAACGTAATTCCAAGAGCGCAGATCGGTGAGGCCCCGCGTCCTTACGTAAAAATACCAACGATAGCATTGCCAGAATTCGACGGCAGTTACGAAAAATGGACTCATTTTTATGATTTATTCAAAGCTCTTATCGATGCGGATATAACGTTATCAGACGTTCAGAAGTTTTATTATTTGAACTCAGCGCTGAAAGGTCAAGCCGCGCAAGTGATAGGTTCGGTCGATCTCATAGGTCAAAAATATACAGTGGCTTTAGAGCTTCTGAAAGAACGGTTCGAAAATAAACATCTCACGAAACGACACCACGTACACGCTTTGTTTGAACTACCGCAAGTTCCGAAAGAATCGGCAATAGGGTTGCGTACACTGTCCGACGAGTTAAGTAAATATTTGCGAGCTTTAAAAAATCTCCGGGAACCGGTAGATCAATGGAACACGTTGGTCGTCGCAATGGTACTAAGCAAAATAGACCCAGCAACGAAACGCGAATGGGAATAGAAAGTAATTTCCGAAAATTGGTCTACAGTTGATGAACTAAAAAATTTCCTATCGAGCAGATGTCAAATTCTCGAGACGATTCAACCAAAGAAAGGATTACAAGAGAGTAATAGTAAATCTCAAGGAAGAGTAAATCCGAAACAAAAAATTAATCATTCGACATCTCATCTTAGCACTCAAGACACGACAGCCCGAAATAGTTGTTCGATGCGTCAAGAAGATCACAAGATATATCAATGTCAGAAATTGCGAAATCTTCCAGTTCAATCGAGAATAAACGAAATAAAACGCCTCAATTTATGTTTGAACTGTCTGGAAAAGGAACATTCAGTTAAAAATTGCAAGGCTGGAATATAGAAGACAAATCGGGTCACAAAATTGAAGCGAGAGCACTGTTGGACAGCGGTTCACAGTCAAATTTTATATCCCGAGCGTTGTGCGAAAAACTAAAGCTGCAAAAACGAAAGATTAACCAATCGGTAGGAGCAATAGCTCCAACAGTAACTCAGATCTCCGCGGCGACAAGCGTGACTATTAGATCAAAAGTAAATGCGTTTTCAATGAAACTATTGTTATGTCGCGGAATATTCCAGTTCACGTATTCTCAGGAATATTCCTTAGCTGACATAGCTAGATATCAAATTATAAAAGATAGCTGTTATACAAGACAGGATGCGAGGTAGACGCCGACGCAGCATGAGGCGACTCGCTAGACGATCTACGATTGGCTAAAGCTAAAGCTGCTAACTAAGGGATTTTAGCAAACGCAGTTGCTAACTGCTTTACTAAAAGCAGTATAAAATTGGATTCAACGGAGAACGGTTGTTTCCTCGTGAAATACTCGAAACAACGTATTATTGTACATTCTTACATTGACTTTTAAATAGACAACGGAAAGTTACCGTTGCGTATAATAAATACTTCCTTTTATATAAATTCGCGTTTTCATCGATAACTCGAGATCCATCTCCTTATCGGCAAACGATCCCAAAAAAAAAAAATAACTTTTTAATATTATACCGAATACCGAATAATCCAATTTATTTGGACAAAAAGTGTTCTGGACAAAGTAAATAAGAGTGACCCTGAAGTGACGACTACGACTCGTGCAAAGGACGCCAGTGTAATTCGTGAAAACCCGATTAAGCTAACGCGAAAGCGCGAAGTGTACGTCGGTGCGGTGTGACATATCGGTCAACCATTTAAAAAATCCCGATTGACGGTATCACTTAAAGTCGAGGAAAAAACGCACACAGTGTGCAGCCAAGTACTCGAAGCAGCTACTTGAGAAGATGCCGTCGTGTAACCATTGGCGACGCACTAAGGACGAACCCAGGCACCAACGAAGAAACGGGTCAACAGCATCAGGAACGACGTCAAGGACTATCAACCGGAAAAAGCTGCAGGATACTAAGTCGGCAGCATCCGAGAACATAACCATGGAGAGGACCATCTACCAGATCATCTTTCTGTAAGTTACGTTATACTAAAACATATTGCCGATATAAACCAAAGCCAGTTAGGATAGATATTTGAAAAATTTCAAAACGTATATATATTCCACTAGAGAGGTTTCTCTCGAGATTTTGTGGGTATATTTTAGAGTTTTGTTCGCAGCGAAATTAGCAACATGCCGATATTTAGGGGAGCGAAACCGAAACGCAGAGTCAATTCGTTAAGAACTATGATGCCAGGCGAAGGAGTACACTCCACAGCCGGATTAGCTGCTGCCATAGGGAAAATCGTATACGAAGCGCGCAGGGCATTAACAGAGCTCTCGCCGCCGGGTCGAATCCCCATCGACAGGCAACAGGCCGTCGCAGGCCGACTGGACGCTGAGTTCGGCGTAAACCCACTCAGGGGTGCGGCGTTTCGCGATAACAATAGTATAGGTAGCGACGACGTGTTCAACATGGCTACTGGCGAAGGAACGCCTGAACGCCTAGACGAGGACATGGACGAGCGGGAATTTGAAAGCATGCAAACGATAGATCGCGTAGGTTTCCCGACAGCTACCGGTACGACAGCACGGTCGGTGACTTCAAAAGTACAAGATCGGTTAGAGGCGATCAACTGGAGCCACCGTGATTTGGTAAGAGCTCGACGGCAGTGCGAATGGCTGTAGCGCGAGCATGAGCAAAGTCAACGCGAACTCGATCGCGAACTCCAGCGGGCTGAAACACCGTCAGCAAGACGAAACTTGGCGGATACGTTAAACGAGGTAGGTGCGGACGAATACGAGCTCATCCGCTCCCTAAGAGCGCAAGTAGCTAAGTTCCAGTAATGGTTAGGAGGAGCAGAGATGGAAGACCATCCGCCCCCATACAGCCCCCGAGACGCACGTGGTTCGAGGAGATGCAGAGGCCCTCAAATATGCTCAGCCTCAGCCTCGGAATAAAAATGGTGAAAACGTTCAACGGCAAAGACGCAAAGGCATTGCCGCTCTTTTTAAAGTCCTGCGAGACGATTCTTCGCAGGGTAACCGAGGAGGAGCATGACACCCTGTTTTGTGGGGCACGTCCTCTTTAACGAAAAAGAGACCGCGTATTTAATCTCGTGAAACAAAAGTTCGTTGACTTTAAAATTAATTATGATCTTATAAAACGAGGATTGACATGGTGGGAAAATAAATTAAACACATCCCTTGAGCCATACAATTCTACGTTTATTACGGCTCAGAGAGGAAAATCTCTGAGGTGTGAACCTCAGAGAAAAAACCCCTCGCAATGAATGAAGTTCACAATAAATATATACAATCTGTTTGTTTTATCGAATATAATTTGCGTGATTGATATCGTGAAGATGAAATCTACAGTCGACAAGAGGTTGTCTATGTTTAGGTCTTGTGTGTTCAAATTTGTCATGCTATATGTTTATCGTGTGTATAAGTCGCTGGCGACTTCGTAAGCATTGCGCTTGTAGTTAGTGTGTATAAGTCACTGGCGACTTCGTAAGCATTGCCCTTGTGGTTAGTGTGTATAAGTCACCGGCGACTTCGTAAGCATTGCGCTTGTAGTTAGTGTGTATAAGTCGCTGGCGACTTCGCAAGCATTGCGCTTGTGGTTAGTGTGTATAAGTTGCTGGCAACTTCATAAGCATTGCGCTTGTGGTTAGTGTGTAGAAGTCGCTGGCGACTTCGTAAGCATTGGGCTTGTACGTTAGTGTGTATAAGTCGCTGGCGACTTCATTAGCATTGTGCTTGTTTGCTGGTACAATCGGTCCGTTCTGGTGTATTTTTGCGGGATGTACTGTATTGGTCAGTGTGCTTACGGGTTAATGTTCCGCTATCCAGGATGTAGATAATTGGAACGGGTTTTGCAAACGAAAACACAATTAATACGAGTTTGCAAACGAAAACACAATTAATACGGGGTTTGCAAACGAAAACACAATTAATACGGGTTTTATAGACGAAAACACAATTAAAACGAGTTTTGCAAACGAAAACACATTGGATTCGAGTTTTGAATGAAACCACACTGTTCCCGAGTACCGATCGTATTACACACTGATTATTTCTTTTTATTTATTCGGTTCTCTGGGAAACGCACAGAAAAAACCAAACCGACTGTTTGTTTTTTAATCATACGACCGCTCGATCGACTCGGCCCGGTCTCCTCTATCCCTTTTACCTTCATGCCCGCCCGAGACACATGCAAGAAAGACGATCGGCCGAGCGACGCGTGTGTTTGCACACACACACGCGAGCGACCATTGGCAACTAATATCAATCGTTGGTACCTGGGCACCTTTACATCATTTGTTCGACCGAACACACCCTCCTCGAATTAATCGTCATGAGCAAATTAGAAGGTGCGGCAGCGAGACAACTGCAGCACAAAAAGCGCACATGCCAACTTCGAAAACGGCCTGCACGGCCAGGTGCAAGTTCTGGTGCGTGCGAGAAATTACCAAACTCTGCATGACTCCGTGGCAGGGGCCATAGAGATAACCAACATGGTGCAGCCAAAGGGAGGGGTAGGTGGAGCACCAAGCCATCCCAGAAGGTTCCAAGGCGCATCACCCCGGCAGGGAGAAAATTGTTTCACCTTCGGAAAAACTGGACACATGGCTCGAGACGGCACCCGGGATACGGGACGAGTAAGCCTACTAGTACCCAGTGAAAACAAGTCAATCCACAACGTGGAAATAATCTGCAATTACTGCCAGAAGAAAGGCCACATGTGGAAGGACTGCCGGAAGAGACTGTTGCAGAATAAAGGCGAGCCAACGCAGCCGCCCCGACAGCCAAGAAACGCAGGCTACAAAGATGCAAGAAATACGGTAACCGCGGGGTCAGATCCCGCCACGGCAGGCGTGAACACGCTGGGCGCAATGAGACTGAATACGCTAACTGTCCAGCAGAGACCTGCGTGCAAGCAGAAGAAAACAACGCTGCAGCTCCTACAAGTAACGCTGCCGGCGTCGAGTGCCACCGCCAGCGACTTCGATATCGATGCACCGTTGGCCACGACCGGGGTACTCACCCTCAAGGCGGACACCGGAGCGCAGTGCAGCATAATCAAGGAAGGCTGTCTCAAACCAGAGAACATAGTGAACGACTGCACCGTAGAGCTGCAGGGGGTGGCGGGCGAAAAATTCACCCCCCCTCGGGATAGCAAAAATTGTGCTCGAGACACCTGCTTTAAATGTAGAGCATTGGTTCTACATCGCTCTGAACAATATGCCGTTGAAGGTTAACGGACTACTAGGCATGGACTTTATCAAGCAGCATAAAGCGGATATCCTGCATGGTGAGAGGCTCAAGTTGTATGGGCACTGCATGCCGCTACGAGACGGCACGACGAGGATATATTCGTCACCACGCCGAACAACTGCCGCCACATGCAAGTACATAGGCCTGCTTACAAAGATAAATCTTCTTTCCGGAAACGGGTCTAACATGGATGCCCCCAAGGATAACAAATTTGTCGGACTACCTATAAGGAGCAGAATCAGCCGAGGCAAAGTAGCGATATTCCGTGCCACGCCGTCAAAAACCAATACAGTGAGTTTAAATGTTGCTAAACACGACGGGGAAGTGCAACAGCCGACGGCGACACTCGAGTCGTCGGAGATAGCGAAGGCCGTACGTAGCCGCCAGGTCAAGGCACTGCGCGTAAGCTCAGAGAGCACGGGGAAGAAGGCCAAACGATTTGCGCAGCGCCAACGGAAGCCCGACTTGGTGCCCCCCAGCAGTGAAAAGCAAGCATCTCACGCAGGAATAATGTGCGAATACAAGCGTGCATTCTATCTACAAAGGAACGAACGACAGTGCACGCACGAGGTGCAGCTTCGCGCACCCTCTAAGCTCGAAACGAAGAACCGAGGTTCGCAACACTTGCCAGGGAAGAACGTAAAATCGGGGCATGGGCCCGGTAACATGCATAAAGCTGAAAAGAAAGTCCCACAAAAAAGAGAAATATAGCCCATTCGGGTATACGAACAGCCGCGCAAAGCGGAGTCGAAGATACCCAAGGCAACCACCATAACTCGTCGAAGCGAGAGGCTAAACTCGCCCACGAGAAAGATAAGTGGAGATGCCGACAGACAAAATGCTAGCGGAAGGAATAGTTCAGTCCAGCAGGAGTCAATGGAACGCGCCGCTGATGGTCGTGGCTAAGAAACCCGATGCCACTGGAGAGAAGAAAATGCGCGCAGTGGTGGAATTTCGGGAGTTGAACGAAGCCACTATCGGAGACTCGTACCCACTGCTCAATAGCACCGAAATATTGGACCAGTGGGGACGGGCCCGATATTATACGACTTTGGATCTCGTCTCTGGATTTCACCAAATCCCGATGGCGCAGCAAGACAAAGAAAAAACGGCATCTTCCACTCCGCAGGGTTATTTTAAGTCCATTCAGATTGAAGAACGCACCACCGACTTTCCAGCGGCTAATGAACTCCGCGATACCGGGACTACAGGGCGTCAAATGCTATGTGTACCTCGACGACATAGTAACACACGGAGTAAAAGCTACTCGCGATAATTTGGGCTTTTGCTCATTTCCGGCCATATATTTATGGTACTTGTTTCACCGTAATGATGGACCACCAACCGCTCACCTGGCTGTTCGGAGTGAAGGACCCAGGTTCGAGATCGATGCGTTGGAAAATTGAATTGGCGGAACATGAGTTTAATGTCGAGTATACAGCAGGTAAGCGCAATACGAATACAGATGCGCTAAGCGGTATATTCGCTACTAAAGGGTGGTTAAATTTTAAGGACCGATGTTGATTTTGAATAAAACACAAATTATTTAGGAAATTATTGTCAATTCTTTTTATTATGATAATATGGTATGGTTCAATTATGTATGGAACAAAATATCGGCCAAATGGCCGCTGCGACCTCGGCGGCACACCTCCATCCGATGGTCCAAATTTTCGATGACGCTTAGGCATAATTGAGGTTCTATGCCGTTAATGTGCCGAATTATCTCATCCTTTAGCTCTTGAATTGTTGCTGGCTTATCGACGTACACCTTTTCTTTCAAATAACCCCAAAGAAAGAAGTCCAACGGTGTCAAATCACATGATCTTGGCGGCCAATTGACATCGCCACCACATGAGATAACACGGCCATTGAATTTGTCGCGCAAAAGAGCCATTGTTTCGTTAGCTGTGTGGCAAGTGGCACCGTCCTGTTGAAACCACATATCGCCCACATCCATATCTTCCAATTCGGGCCATAAAAAGTTCGTTATCATCTCACGATAGCGAACACCATTCACAGTAACTGCCTGACCGGCCTCATTTTGGAAAAAATACGGCCCGATTATGCCGCCAGCCCATAAACCGCACCAAACAGTCACTCTTTGTGGGTGCATTGGTTTTTCGACAATCACTCTTGGATTATGATTCGCCCAAATGCGGCAATTCTGCTTATTGACGAATCCACTGAGGTGAAAATGTACCTCATCACTGAAGATGATTTTCTTCGAAAATTGATCATCCACTGTTGCCATTTCTTGCCACCATTCTGACCATTGACGACGTTTGGAATGGTCAAGAGGCTTTAGTTCTTGAGTCAATTGCACCTTATAAGCGTGTAAATGCGAGTCTTCATGCATAATGTTCATCAACGACGAGCGTGAGAGGTGCAATTGTTGGGCACGACGACGAGTTGAGGTGGACGGCTCTTCAGCCACACTATCGCGAACAGCAGCAATATTTTCTGCAGTACGAGCTGTACGAGCATGCACTGGTGTTTTAATATCTCCTACAGACCCGGTTTGCTCAAATTTTTGCACGATTTTTCCGATTGTACGCACATTTGGACGATTAAATTGACCGAAAAAATCACGAAGTGCACGATATGCATTTTGATTTGAACGCCCATTTTCATAATAAGCCTGAATAACTTTAACGCGTTGCTCGATTGTGTATCTTTCCATGGTTCAAATTGAGTTAGTCTGAAATTGAGAAATGTCAAATGAAATGCAGAAAAAAACTTGACGTTTAGGTGTGGTTCACATTCAACATCGGCCCTTAAAATTTAACCACCCTTTACAAGGACCCAAGCGAGAGCTAAGAGCGAAGTCCGTGAGTCGGAAGAGGACAGCACGATGGGGCATCTCGGCACAGCGAATGACCGCACAAAGCGGAGGGCCGAAGATACCCCTTACAGCCGTCGTAGCTCGTCGGAGTGAGAGATCGAGCTCGCCCACGAGAAAGAAAAGGACAGCATGCGCCGGAGTACGGACAGCCGCACAAAGCGGAGAGCTGAGAATACAGCGGGCCAACACAGCAACGCGGCAGAGATCGCTCTACTGAACCCCACAGCCCCGCCGAAAAGCCGTGCGGTCGGGGAAGGTGCAGACCACGCAAGCTACTTACGCAAGCCACTGGTAAGACCGAGCACCGCTAAGAAGGACGGACAGGGCCCAATATGGGCACAGCATGGCGGACCCGCGAAGCGCGGAAGGCCGCTAAAAGCAAACGTTGAAAGGCCGCTCGAGACAGAGAGCGACCCAACGGCGGAGCTACCGATGGGCACACCGAGCGACGAAACTGCGGACAGAGCACCGCAAAGGCCTGCTGAGGAAGCGAGGCACGGCGGGGCCCGTAGCTCACAGACTTCCAGCAGCGCGGACGAAGACAGCGTTATAAAAAAGTATAGCGACTGCCACAGTGGCGTAGACATTCCCTCCTTCAAAGACCGCCTTAACATCATAAAGGAATACCACGACACCCCCATAGGAGGGCATCAGGGTATCAGGCGTACGTTGCATCGGATCCGGACCAAGTATGACTGGCCCGGCATAAGAAGGGATTTGGAAAAATACATAGCATCCTGCGAATCCTGCCAAAAGAATTCAATCAGGACAAAGGAACGAGTGCCGATGGTGGTAACGGACACGCCATCAAGGTCATTTGAGAAAGCAGCAATCGACATCGTACGACCGCTACCAGAAAGCGCCTCGGGGAAAAAGACATATACTTACCATACAGGACGCGCTCACGAAATACAGTGCAGCGATATCACTGCCGAACCAAGAGGCTTCGACAGTCGCTAAAGCCCTAGTAGAAGAATTAATCTGCCGGCACGGAACGCCGGAAATAATACTATCGGATCGGGGGACGAACTTCCTCAGCTCGACCTTCAAAGAAATGTGTCGACTGCTGCGAATCAAGAAGATCCAAGCGACGGCCTACCATCCGGAATCAAATGGCGCAGTAGAAAGATCGCATCGCACCCTCGCTGAGTGCCTAAAAAATTTATCAAGGAAATTGGGACGAGTGGCTGCCGTATGCGATGTTCACGTACAACACCACTCCACATACGGGGACCGGACTATCGCCCCACGTGTTGGTTTACGGACGCGAGGCCGGATTGCCGACCGCTGTGAAACAAGAACCACGCAGCACCTATGCCTACGATGACTACGTCCACGAGTTACGCGAGCGATTACGCGCCGCATGGACTGTAGCACGAAACAACCTGGAAGGCGCGAAAAGACAGTCGAAGACTTCGTACAACCATGGCGCACAGGTGCAGGAGTACCGCGTCGACGAACGCGTACTCCTCCGTGACAAGACGGTGCGAAGGGGGCGGTCAGCCGAGCTGACCCCGAGGTGGACGGGACCTCACGAAATAGTAGAGAAGAACCCCCCCGTCAATTACGTCGTCCGAAAGGGACGAAAACCTAAGGCGGTGCATGCAAACCGCCTGAAGCTCTTTATCGAGCACTAATAGATCAGGAATATATGAAATTATAAAAATTACCTATAGCTAATTAACAGATTAATTAAAGCTAAGATTGAATGTGCGTAAGAACCCCTCAGGGCGCAAGGTGGAAACTTCAATAAACCAAGCAGAGTAGGTAATGACGCTATATAATTGAGATAAACAAAAAACATTTTTCGATTAAGCATATAATGGTCGACGGCCTTGGAAGCATCAAGGCCATCATAGGAAATATGGACGCTGCTGATGCCCAAAAGCTCCACGAAGAGATTGCCAGAATAAAGGCCTCACAGCAAACCCTGCAGGAAGGGTTGAAAAACTGAAAATAAGTGGTAAGGACCACGTTCAGCCTATATAATGAAAGCATGCATCATATAAAGGCCAACGAACGGCCCTGCTGGCCGAGATACAGCGTATTAATCACACACTCAACGACAACCCGTACTATATAACGAGGCGCCAACACTTGGAAGAGACGCTCAACGCGATAAGTATTGCAGTCGAAGCATACTCATCGACGTACAGGAGTTAGTGTGGCTGGTAAATGACATAGCTAGTGGTAAAGCCATAGGAACGTCCCTGCCGCCAAGAACGCTCATAAGACACCTCGTCGACGCACTACCACAGCTATCGCGACGAAGGCAACGCGATAGTGCTCGTGAGAGAGACCACTGATCAGGCAGCAATAGTACTGTATACAAAAAGTACTGTATACAAAATTCTTTAAAAATTGCAAGGTACTGAACAAATCTTACATTTGCCCATCGATACACCCTACAATTTCGGTTACAAACAACGCACCCTGCGAAGTCCTAATCTATGCGAAAATGGACACCGGTAACGTGAAAAAATGCGCGAAAAGGGTTATCAAATCGATCCATCCCCTAATCATTCCAATGCAACAGCAAGGACGATGACTATACGTCGCGCCAACCCCGGTTCCCGTAGGAATAAATTGTGGGAAAAATCCCACTCAGCACGAAATACTAAATAATTCGGGAATACTGGCTTTGGTAGGCGTATATATAGTAACCGCCCGAGATTTCAGCATCAAAACCATCGGGCGAACGTCGCAGATCATACGGGAAAACTACCTTCCGTCGTTTAATTTGTCATTAACGGAGATCGAAGCTCAGGCGCCCCCGACGCATACCGAGAGGACCATCCCACTACAGAGCGTGCTGCGAGACCCCGAAGAGCTTCGGAAGCTCGGAGCTCGAGCCGACCACATCATGGAAACCCTCAATACCGCCGGAGACGGGATGCAGCACATCCACAACCTGAGCTTTTACTTCTTTGGTGCTATAGCACCGATAGCCTTAGCTGGCTACGTTCTGTTTAAATGTTACAGGCACCAAAGAAACAGAACACCAACGAGAACGAGCGAGGCAACAACCCCGGCAGCCACCGAGGTAACCATCAACCTCGAGCCACTCGGACGACATTAGCCAGTGGAACGACTACAAACCGAGCTGGTCAGGATATGCAATCGTCCCCCCAACTAAGAACGACTCGCTTGGCCCGACCGACATTAACAAACAAAAAATGAATCATTTTGCGTACTATAACACATCTATTATATATTATATATCGAACCGTAAAATTGTATTAAAATTGTAAGGTACGGGAAACCAACAGAAGAAAAAATGTTTTTGAAAATGTTTCCTTCCAAGGGGGGAGGGATGTTATGTCGCGGAATATTCCACTTCACGTATTCTCAGGAATATTCCTTAGCTGACATAGCTAGATATGAAATTCTAAAAGATAGCAGTCATACAAGACTGGATGCGAGGTAGACGTCGACGCAGCATGAGGCGACTCACTAGGCGATCTACGATTGGCTAAAGCTAAAGCTGACAACTAAGGGATTTTAGCAAACGCAGTTGCTAACTGCTTTACTAAAAGCAGTATAAAATTGGATTCAACGAAGAACGGTTGTTTCCTCGTGAAATACTCGAAACAACGTATTATTGTACATTCTTACATTGACTTTTAAATAGACAACGGAAAGTTACCGTTGCCTATAATAAATACTTCCTTTTATATAAATTCGCGTTTTCATCGATAACTCGAGATCTATCTCCTTATCGGCAAACGATCCCAAAAAAATGATAACTTTATAATATTATACCGAATACCGATTAATCCAATTACCCGGTACCGGCATAACACTATCTTTCTCAATACTCGATGAGATTACGGAAAAAATTCTCACAACATTCGACGCATAGTCGGTCAAAATTCCGAAACACGTAGTTCTCGCTGATCCAGGCTATTATGTCCCTCAAGGCATCGACCTTCTACTAGTAGGATGGATAATCGGCGGTCCATACACGGCGGAAAATCAGCAAACAAAGGTACGAGAGTTCTGCGGCTTTGCCGGCACAAGAAATCTGCAAGACCAACTACAACGCTTCTGGAAAATAGAAGAACTACAAGCAGCTAAAGCTTTGTCACATGAAGAATTGTTGTGTAAAGAATACTTCCAACAAACGCACGCAAGTTTTCCTACAGGAACATTCGAGGTTCGTCTTCCATCTCGAAATAATACAAGTCAACTCGGCGAATCGTATTATAAATCTATGAAACGCCTACGATCGATCGAACGGGAATTCACGAAATACCCACTGATAAAAACTCGATACACAACATTCATGGAAGAGTACAGGGCTTTGGTTCACATGAGCATCGTCAAGGAAGTCAATGAGAGCAAAACAAAGAATTATCTACCACATCACGCGATAACGGACGAAGAGAGGGTCACAACAAAACTTCGAGTCGTTTTCGACGCATCGAGTCGAACATCGTCGGGAAAATCGTTAAACGACATATTAATGGTCGGACCAGTCATCCAACGAGAACTCGTGGACATCTTGGCACGATTTCGTCAACATGAATATGTCATGGTAGCCGACATCACCAAGATTTACCGGCAGATTTCGGTCAATCTAGAACAGGGGTCTCCAAACTTTCCAGCCTTAGGGCCATACTGATTACTCCAGTAAGTTCCGAGGGCCAAAACCATAAGCCTACAACAATGTTATGAGTAGTTAGCCCATGACCATATCAATGTAGATGTCATATTAATAATTATTCAACATAAAATTAGAATACTTCAGTAAACTAAATTTAATTTGCTATAAAAAATATGTTCTCTAAAAGGAGTTTTCAAGTATGCTAGCTATCCGCGGGCCGGACAAAATCTGTCCGCGGGCCGAATGTGGCCCTCGGGCCGTAGTTTGGAGACCCCTGATCTAGAAGATAGAGATCTTCAGAGGATATTGTGGAGGCACGACGTAAATGCACCACTATAAATCTACAGACCAAATACCCTCATGTACGGAACAGGATCCGCGTCATTCCTCGCGACGAGATGTCTCGCACAATTGTCGATCTAAAACGCAGCAAAATTTCCAAAAGCAAGCAAAATAATTAACGAAGACTTTTATGTAGACGATTTGATAACGGGCGGATCTTCGTTAACAGAACTTCGTCGTCGGAAAGCGGAAATCACAGAGATTCTTGAATCAGCATCGCTTCCTTTGGCTAAATGGAAATCGAATTCGCAAGCATTGCTCAAAGAAAAAGAAGAGAGCGATTCATCAATTACTCGTAGCATCGGCGAAGAATAAAAAATTGTCGGTTTGCCGTGGAGAGCAGATGAAGATCAACTTTTCTATAGGGTATCGATTACTAAACAAGAGCAGAGACCTACAAAAAGGGTGATTTTATCATTTGTGGCATAACTTTTCGATCCCCTAGGACTTATATGTCCAGCAACAATTAAGGCAAAAATTCTTCTCCAACAACTCTGGAAATTACAAGTAGATTGGGACGAAGCACTCCCGATGGACGTCCACACTAAGTGGACAAAGTACCAAGAAAAACTTTCGGACATAAACAACATCGCAATCCCTCGACACGTATTCTGCACGAACCCGATTCGTATTGAACTACATGGATTTTGTGATGTTTCAACTTTGGCATATGGAGCTTGTCTCTATCTAAAATCTACGGATCATTCAGGTGTCTCTAGTGTGCACCTGTTATGTGCAAAATCGCGTGTAGCCCCAATAAAGCCAGACAGCGTGCCTCGACTAGAATTGTGTGGAGCACTCTTGCTTTCTCAACTATACACAAAAATAGCAGTGACACTTACTTTTGAAATCGTCCGAACAATCTACTGGTGCGATTCTAGCGTAACGCTGTCATGGATAAGAGGCAAACCTCATCAATGAAAGGAATTGTTTCGCAATCGAGTAACGAGTAAAGTTCAAAATATAACGAGAAAGGTAGATTGGAGACATGTGCAATCGGAGCACAACTCTACTGATATCATTTCATGCGGTATCGATCCCGATCAACTAACAAATGCAAGCATTTGGTGGAATGGTCCCAGTTGGCTTCAAGACGACGAGGAAACCTGGTCTATCTCGGCATGCCCGCCGGTCGATGAAATACCTGAGTCGAAGGCTTTCTCTCCAGCTTTTTCGAATGTCGAAGCCAGCGAAAATTTATTCCAGCAGTTTCCATCACTCAATATAATAAATTGCAACGTGTTGTAGCACACATACTACGCTTCAAATTTAATGCAAGAGCATCGATATCTTGTAAGGAACGTAAATCCGGAGCGCTAACTGTCGAAGAATTGCAGCACACCTTGAACGTTCTTGTCAAACTCGAACAACGAAAATTATTCACAGAAGAATTCAACGCGTTGAAGAACAATAGAGCGATTAACTCGAAGAGTCGTCTTTTGGATCTTCATCGGTTCATCGATGACAACGAAATAATAAGGGTAGGTGGACGGTTGCGAAACGCACCGCTATCATTCACGAAACGGTATCCTATTGTACTCGCGGAAAAACATCCGTTGACAAGACTAATCATATCGCATTTTCATCATCGTGGTTTGCACGCCGGACCGTCAGCATTATTGGTATCATTGCGTGAAGAATATTGGATTATCTCTGTGAAAAGTGCGATTCGTAGCGTCTTAAAAAAATGCGTAACGTGTTTTAGACGGCGACCTGTTAGCCCGACGCAGCTGATGGGAAATTTGCCCTCGGAGCGAGTCACGCCGAGTAGAGCATTTTCATGTGTAGGAGTCGATTATGGAGGGCCCTACACAATTAAAGTTTCGCGAAATAAGACAGCTAAGGCTTATCTATGCCTGTTCGTTTGCTTAGCGACTAAAGCAGTGAATCTCGAAATAGTATCAGATAGGACTACGTCGGCCTTTCTCAACTCGCTGAAGCGGTTTATCGCCCGTCGCGGTCGATGCAAGTCGATACTTTCTGACAACGGTACTAATTTCATAGGCGCTAATAACGTGATGAAGCAATTCTCCGAATTGCTAACGAGCCAGGCTCACCGGGAAAGGGTGACACATTTCGCCGCAGACAAATTCATCGAATGGAAATTGATTCCACCCCATTCGTCACATATAGGAGGGTTGTGGGAATCGGCCGTAAAATCGGCGAAAGCTCGCCCGAAGTCTGTGATCGGAGATACTAGTCTTAGTTTCGAAGAACTGTCTACGGTGTTCTGTCAGATTGTAGCGTCTCTAAATTCTCGCCCTCTGTTTCCACTTCCATCGAATCCAAGTGAACTTGAGGTTCTTACTCCTGGCCATTTTTTGGTTGAATCTGCTCTGACTGCCCTGACCGAAAAGGATGTTTCAAACAAAGCAGGTACACAAGAAGGTATAACTGTAGAAATAATGAAACGTGTAGTAGAAGCAGCAACAGAGAAAATATTAGGTGCGGAACTAAGTTCCCGCTGTTTTTCAAGAGATGGCTCCAGTAGTAAGTGCTGGTCGATTGGGACATAACCAAAACGTCATGAACCAAGCTTAGACATATGGTAAACAAACCGCTTCGACACATTAGTGATTTTGTTTTTGCGTCATATACTTTTGGTTGCGTGAAAATGTCTGATTTTGTGCCAAATAATCGTCATTTGCGGGAAGTGTTGCTTTTCTTCTTTCACTCGAAGAAAACGGCGGCTGAAGCGCATCGAGAACTCCAAAAAGTTTACGGAGACGCTGCTCTAAGTGAAACAACATGCCGTGATTGGTTCCGTCGCTTCAAAGACGGTGATTTTGATGTTGACGACCGTTCGCGTGAAGGAAGACCAAAAACCTTCGAAGACGCTGAATTGGAGGCATTGCTCGATGAGGATCCGGGCCAAACGCAAAAAGAGCTTGCTTTAGCATTAGGAGTTACCCGCCAAGCCATTTCCAAGCGATTGCATGCGTTGGGAATGATTCAAAAACAAGGAACTTGGGTTCCTTATGATTTGAAGCCAAGAGACGTTCAGCGTCGTTTTTTCGCCTGTGAAAAACTGTTCCAGCGGCAAAAAAAGAAGGGTTTTCTTCATCGCATCGTTACGGGTGATGAAAAATGGATTCATTACAGCAACCCAAAGAGAACAAAATCATGGGGACTGCCCGGTCATGCTTCTACGTCGTCGGCTCGACCGAATATTCACGCTGCGAAGATTTTGCTGTGTATTTGGTGGGACCAGGGCGGTGTTATTTATTATGAGCTGTTGAAACCGAACGAAACCATCACTGGGGAACGGTATCGAACTCAATTGATGCGATTGAGCCGAACACTGCGCGAAATGCGGCCACAATAGGAGCAGAGGCACGAAAAAGTGATTCTACAGCATGACAACGCTCGGCCTCACGTTGCCAAACCCGATAAAACCTACTTAGAAACGCTCAAATGGGAAGTCCTACCCCACCCGCCATAATCCCTAGATATTGCGCCGTCCGATTATTACTTGTTCCGTTCGATGGCACATGGCTAATCAGCAGTTCAGCTCATATGAAGACATCTCAAAATGGCTTGATTCGTGGATAGCCTCAAAGGACGAACACTTCTACCGTGACGGTATTCGAGCTCTGCCAGAAAGATGGGAAAAAGTTGTCGCTAGCGATGGGCAATACTGTGAATGATTAATTTGTAAACATTTTTTCACAATAAAGTTGCATTTTCATAAAAAAAAAAAAAAAACAGCGGGAACTTAGTTGCGCACCTAATACTATATATACTAAATATGTCACTCGAAGAAGGAATGTTCTCCGAGGAGTGGAAACAAGCGATTGTAGTTCCGATACCTAAAGTGCGAGGAACAAATAAAATTGAAGAATTCAGACCGATAAATAAATTACCAGTATACGAGAAAATATTGGAGAAAATAGTTCAGAAACAATTAGTAGAATACTTAGAAAATAATGAGTTGCTCAGAGAATGTCAATCGGGTTTTAGGGCAAAGCATTCGTGTGAAACTGCTTTACAGTGGGTAGTTTTGGACTGGAAAAAAACAATAGGGGGCGAAAAAATGATAGGAGTGGTCTTCTTAGATCTAAGAAGAGCGTTTGAAGTAGTGGACAGAGCAATCTTGATTTAAAAATTTCAATGGTATGGAATAAAAGGGACAGTACTAAATCGGTTCAAAAGTTATTTGCAAAATAGATCTCAGAGAGTAAAATTTAGTGGGGTTCTGTCAACTCCTGTTAATGTAGATTTAGGTGTTCTTCAGGGGTCAATTTTAAGACCTTTGTTATTCCTATTATATATAAATGATATTATAGAGGCTATTAATGATAAATGTGTAATAAGACTGTTCGCGAATGATGCAATGATTTACACAACAGGGTATTCAAGTACAGAAATTAATAATAATCTCAATGAACAAATGGTGAAAGTGGAAGAATGGTTAAAGATAAATAGGTTGTACGTTAATGTTGATAAGACTAAGGTTATGTTAATAAGAGGAGTTAGAAAGAAAGGAACCGAGCACAACTTAAATATTAAACTGCAGAATGAGGTACTAGAGATTGTAAATGAAATTACATATCTAGGAGTAATAATTGATAAAAATTTGAAATTTTCTAACCATGTAGAATAAATTAGTAAAAAGGTAGGAGCGAAATTAGGTGTTATGCGGAGAATTAGGATAGACCTATCAGCAAACATGAGGTGCATTGTACCAGGTCTATAAATATCAAACCGGAATTTGCCTATAGATGGCCCTAGCTGTCAATGTAGTTACCATCAAACCGCGTAATTGGCGCCATTTCCTTGTTGACATCTCTGACAAAGATTTTCAAGTCACAACAATACAAGTTTCATACAATAGCATAGTTTGTAATAACGTTGAACATGTCGAATTTTGTGCCTGGAAACTACGATTTGCGGACAGCATTGATTTTCTGTTAACAATTGAAGAAAACTGCTGCAGAATCGCATCGAATGCTTGTCGAAGCTTACGGTGAGCATGCTCTTGGTAAATCACAGTGCTTTGAGTGGTTTAAAAAATTCAAAAGTGACGATTTTGACGTGAGAAACGAAGAACGTGAACGACCACCGAAAAAGTTTGAAGACAGCGAATTGCAAGCATTGTTAAATGAGAATGACGCTCAAACGCAACAACAACTCGCGGATCAATTAAATCTGACACAAGAAGCCGTCTCCATACGTTTGAAAGCCATGGGAAAGATCCAGAAGATGGGAAAATGGGTTCCACATGAACTAAATGAAAGACAGCAGGAAAACCGAAAACCCACTTGCGAAATGCTGATCGCCAGGTACAAAAGAAAGTCATTTCTCCATCGAATTGTGACTGGCGATGAAAAGTGGATATATTTTGAGAATCCTAAGCGTAAAAGATCATGGGTAACTCCAGACGAACCATCGACATCGACTGCAAGGCCAAATCGCTATGGACGGAAGACAATGCTCTGTGTTTGGTGGGACCAGAAGGGTGTGATCTATTATGACCTCCTAAAACCTGGCGAACCTGTTAATACTGAACGCGACCGACAACAAATGATCGATTTGAATCAAGCTTTGCGTGAAAAATGACCAGAATATCAAAAAAGGCAACTGTAGTAGCCTACTTCTTATTCGTATTTCGCGCCCTACTGTCATTTGGCGTGAAGGGTCGCCACTGCTGCTAGAACGTTCGAGAAGCATCTTCGGACTGCCGTGAGCTAGAGGAAGGGAACCCCGAAGAGAGTTAGTCGTTGAGAGTCTTCCAACAGAGATACTAGACGTTCTCGGATACTATACTCGTGTGAGTAGTCACACGATTCACTACACGGTGAACGCAATTTAATACGATGGGATATGGTGATCCCTGACGTCTAACCGAGTTGCCGAGGAATACGAGAGTCTACGTAAACCTTAGCAGAACAATTTCGACGAAGGAAAAATCATCACTACGGACACGGCTCATAAGAAGGAAGAATCATCTCTACTATTGTCGACTCAAAACGGAAAGATTCCTGTGGAAGGACACTATACGATCACCAAAAGGGTATTTGATTCTCTCTATTCGAATATAGGAGGTGAGCGTGATTTATCTTTTCTAACACAAGGAAACCGCCTCAACGGAAAAATTCGAGCTTGTCGTTTAATCTCACATAACCTTCGGTGAATGCAAAAAACGCTCAGGAAAGTAAAGTCGTCGGTTTACAGATTCCGGCGAATCTCATAACAAGTTTTTCTATATAATCAGTTTGACGCTTCCGTTTGGTACGCGCTCATTGTCAAGCTGGTTTGTTATGTTCAAGTGACTTACAATACGGTGGATCTACCGGTGAACACATAATAATGTAAAACTATTTCTATCGTGAAAGAGAATAATAAGTTTTTTTCCGTCACTCGTCGTTACCGAGTTGGTTGTTCTGTGAATCGAGCTAGAGATATTGCGGTGATAACATAATGATATATTTATATTACGAGTCTCGTTCTCGAGATTACATCGTAGTACCGTCTACTTTCACACGTTGGTGTCACGAAAATTCAGAGCTTAATCAAAAACAAAAGCCGCCCCGGAAGTCTGGCGCTGCGTTTGTTTCCTCTATACCAAGTCATAACGTTTTTCGTGCGTGAAGGTGTCGCACGTTTAGAGCTATAGTAAGTGTTTTAATTGGGGAAAATTATGGGAAAACACAAAAGGAAGAGAAGTAAGGATGACAAGAGCCAGAAATTCTTCAAAAAACTGAAGAAGATAGTCGATGCTATGCCCGATAGTTCCTCGGAATCGGACTCGGAAAAATTGACACACGAGGACGAGCGCTCGGGCGTGATCGAGCTCACGGACAAAGCCGCGCACATCCCCCTTCAGGGTGTGTCATCGGATATTCGAGGTAGTTTTCAATATTCATGTATGGAACCCTCAGACCTGGCGGCTTGCCGTACAAAGACACTCTTGTAGATTTGTCTTAGGTCGAACATAACCAAAAAAAAAAAAAAAAAAAAGAGAGAGAGAGGCTCGAGCGACAGATTGCGTTCCGAGACCCTTCTGGCCTCAGACTCGGCAGTTTTGTCCGTACGAAGGAAGACTCACAGAGTTCTTCCTTGAGTCGTTTGTGATTACAGTTCACACACACAAATAATTATCATGGCCATAGACTTGGCGGCTCAGTCCGTTCGAAGGTAGTCTCGCAGAGTACTATCTTAAGTCGAACAATAGAAGTATGTTTTAACACTAATCTCGGCGTTTTAAAGCGTTCGAAGATAGAACTGCATTCTGCAGCTAACTTGAGTCACCCATAATGTGATTGGTACTCTCGTAGAGTCTATCACAGATTAAAATATTTTCAGATTCTTCATCAAAGAAAAACGAGAATATTCCCCCTACTTCAGAGTCTCCGATAGAGCCAGTTCAGGTTTTTGACGAGGAGACATTACGAATATTGGGTGTCGATACAAAAACTGACGCGCCAGAATTGCAGCTAAATCCAAATTTAGCAGAAAATTGGGAAAAATGGATTGCTAGTGGGCTCAAAAAAGACGAGCAAGAAAAAATATTATCAAAATATGCTCAAACCGGTAATTGTTATTTAGAAGCCCCAACATTAAATCCGGAGGTGGCTGCGTCTCTATTTGAAACTCCCATTAAGAGAGACAAATATCTGACGAATGCCCAGAATATTCGTGGTACGGCCATGGCTGCATTAGGCACGGGAGTTTCTCTAATTTTGAGCCCAAAAGAAGAAGGTATCGATGAATACCAGCTGTTAGAGTGTCTAGCTGACGCAGGTAGATTACTGGCGCACGCACATCGTCTCGACACGATTACGCGCAAATCGTTCATTACTCCATCCATAGACAAGAAAGTCAAGAATATATTGGATGAGACTAAGCCAGATAAGTTTCTGTTCGGGGAAAACTTGTCGGAAAAAATTAAGCTAGCGAAGTCCATTGAAAAGGTGGGCTTAGAATTGAAATCTCAACCGTCCGCATCAAAGACCACACTCCGCAGTTCCAACTCGGGAATCTGGAAAGGCCCGCCGACCAATTCGTATCGAAGGGGGACCCAGGTGGGCACAAATCAAAAAGGATCGAAAAAATTTGTCAAATTTCATCAGAAACCGACGCAGTCGTATCAGCAAAGGGATCAATACCGTCCTCAGAGTCAATCTTACAAAACGAACTCTCAGCGGGGTTACCAAGGAAAACAATAGAGGTAATTGGAACGGCTGGTCGACTTCGGGATTTTCTCCCACAATGGAAGCAAATTACGAAAGACCGATTCGTTTTGAGTTGCGTGGCAGGCTACAGAATAAAGTTTAACGCGCCGGTGTATCAGAGTCGAACGCCAGCGCCCCCGATAATCAGTTCGTCGAGCGAATATAAAAATATGAGACTCGCTATTACAAAGTTGCTAGAATTAGGCGCCGTAAGACCCTGTTCACCTGATTCGAATCAATTTGTTTCTTCGTATTTCTTAGTACCGAAAACAGATGGTTCGATGAGATTCGTTTTGAATTTGAAGAAGCTCAATAGCCATATTTCAACACAGCATTTTAAGCTGGAAGACATTAGAACTGCGACGAAGTTAATTTCACAAGGCGATTTCATGTGTAATATAGATCTGCAAGACGCATATTTTCTAGTTCCTATGCACAGAGAGAGTATAAAGTACTTAAGATTTGTTTTCGACGATGCGCTATACGAGTTTGTATGCCTCCCGTTCGGCCTATGTACGGCACCGTTCATTTTTACAAAAATTCTCAAGCCGGTTGTTAATTACTTAAGAGAAAAAGGTTTTCTCTCGACAGTGTATTTAGATGATATCCTATGCATCGGAGCGAATTTTACAACATGTCATAGAAACGCAAAAACCACAATTGAAAAGTTGCAATCCCTGGGTTTTCTGATTAATTATAAGAAAAGTAAGTTGATGCCACGTAAGAGGTGTAAGTTTCTCGGAATTATTATAAATTCCCATAGAATGATATTAGAACTACCAGAGTTAAAAAGGAAAAGAATGATAACTTTGATCGAAGATTTAAGTAAACAAAATTTTTGTACTATTCGAGAATTTGCACACTTCATAGGGAAGCTAGTCGATTGTTGTCGAGCGATAGAGTACGGTTGGTTATACACCAAGAGATTCGAACGAGAAAAATTTGTCGCCTTGTTAATGAGCGGTGGTGATTACGAGGCGAAACTTGTGTTATCTGACGATCTCGAAGAAGAGTTTAATTGGTGGCGACAGAATATTCCAAAATCGGTAAACCCGATTAGAAGTTCTCGATATATTAAAGAAATATTCTCGGACGCGTCAAATTCGGGTTGGGGTGCCTACTGCGATAATGAAGGTACGCACGGGTTTTGGAATAATAGCGAACGGAAATTACATATTAATAAGCTGGAACTTATCGCCGCATTGATGGGCGTCAAATGCTTTGCAAAAAATTTGCGTAACTGCGAAGTGTTATTACGGATCGATAATACTACGGCTATCGCCTATATTAATCGTATGGGAGGTGTACAGTACGCGGGACTCCATAGGATAGCGAAAGATATTTGGCAATGGTGCGAACAGAGAAAAATTTGGATTTTTGCCGCATACATTGCGTCAAAAGAGAATGTACAAGCCGATAAGGAATCGAGAGTAAAGAACATAGATACAGAATGGGAACTGGCCAGTTCAGCGTTTGAAACTATCGTTTTGAAGTTCGGTCAACCAAATCTGGATTTATTCGCGTCTAGAATCAACGCAAAATGTAAAGCTTACTGTTCCTGGCACAGAGACCCCGACGCGTATGCTATTGATGCGTTCACGCTGGATTGGGGCATTGAATTCTTCTATGCGTTCCCGCCGTTTGCGCTAGTGCTAAAATTTCTGAGAAAAGTCATAGCGGATTGCGCTACTGGTATTGCGGTGGTTCCAAATTGGCCATCGCAACCATGGTATCCGATGTTTATGGATTTGTTAGTAGGACAACCTATCGTCTTCAGTCCCGCTAAATGGCTTTTACTGTCTCCTTGTAGGTCCCTTCGTCACCCACTGGAGAAATCACTGGGGATGATTGCCGGGAGATTGTCCGCGAAGCATATCGTAGGAAGATGCTGGCGGACTCAGTAATCGAAATATTGATGGCTTCTCTCACTGAGAGCACTTGGAAGCAATACATAGGGCCCATAAAGAAATGGTCGTTATTTTGTAAGGAGACAAAAACGGATATGTATGGAGCAGGAGCGAATCGTATTCTCGAATTTTTACAAAAGCGATTTCAAGTGGGAGCGTCTTATGGCACGTTAAACTCGATGCGATCGGCCATTTCTCTAATCTCGGGAAATGAAGCCACTAATGACCCTGTTATTACTAGATTTTTTAAGGGCATTTTTCGGCTTAAACCAATTAAGCTTAAATATGACTTAACGTGGGATGTGAGTCCAGTTCTGGCGTTCATTTCGACTTTGTATCCTCTCGAATCGTTGAATCTTCAACAATTATCGGAAAGATTGGTTATATTATTAGCTTTGGGTACAGCGCATAGGGTACAAACTTTTTCGCTTATGAAACTCAGTAATATCTCTCGGTCAAGAGAGGGGTTCGAGGTAAAAATCTCAGACAATATAAAAACATCTCGGCCAGGGGCTTCACAGCCACTATTATTACTGCCATATTTTCGCGAAAACCCTAAACTTTGCATTGCAAGTACATTAGACAAATATTTATAGTTAACAAAAACAATTCGAGAAAATTGCAAAAATGTGCTCATCACATCGAGGAAACCGTATAAACCGGCGAGTACACAAACGATAAGTCGATGGATCAGGGCTATGTTGGCTAAAAGTAGCGTCGGCCCCGAGTTTACCGCGCATAGTACCAGACATGCATCTACGTCAGCTGCGTTGGCTAAGGGAATGAATATTAACGCAATAAAAGATACCGCAGGGTGGTCTAAGGACTCACACGTGTTCGCTCGATATTATAATCGACCGATCAAGCCTAATAGAAAAGATTTCGCGTCGATTGTATTTAAAAAATCATAATTATTATAACTTTTGATTCCTTATTAATTAAGTCTATGTTGCATTGAGGTCCGTGAAAAATAATAAAACATTGGTGCCTTGTATAATGGGTTGTGAATATCTCTGAACATCTACGATGTAATCTCGAGAACGAGACTCGTAATATAATTAATCGATCAAATGAACTTACCTAAGTGAAGTTCGATCGTAATTATATGTAGAGTCTCGTTCGAGATGATTACATCCCACCCTAGGAACGATAAAAATCGTTGCACTGTTCCCACCCTAGTTTAGTTTCGTATGCTACGGGTTATTATTATTTTTATTCTGCTTTAGGAGATACTTTAAACAATATGACTTGGTATAGAGGAAACAAACGCAGCGCCAGACTTCCGGGGCGGCTTTTGTTTTTGAATTAAGCTCTGAATTTTCGTGACACCAACGTGTGAAAGTAGACGGTACTACGATGTAATCATCTCAAACGAGACTCTACATATAATTACGATCGAACTTCACTTAGGTAAGTTCATTTGATCGATTAAATAAATACCAAAGAGTATAACGTCGGTATAGAATCATTATTATAAACTATCGATATCTGTCAATCGAAGGGATTCTAATCTGTTAGTCATCCTAATTTCTAACTATCGAGCTCTGTCAATATTGGCGAGTCTATGTAATAATAATCGTTATGATGTTATTTTGGTGTTAGGATATTCCCATGAATGTATAACTTTGAATCTCGTCACGGTATATCAGACATTTAAGAAAATAGTTTCTCGGAAAACAATGTGTCGAGAATATGTATGAGTATATTAATCGAATTATATAAGAAGAGCACGTGGACTCCTAAAGGCCTGACAATGAATTGTACCTGCGTACCTCCATGCGAGGAGGCATTTTGATATTTTGCTATATTAATATTTTGCCGGCTTAATATTCTGCAATTTTGCTATACTGTATTTATATACACTAAAGCAATCTGGATGTTTTGACATTTTGGAAATTTGGTCATTGAATATTAGGAAATTGCGTCTACAGGGCGACAATTCCCCTGTGATATGTAAATTTAATGCCATATAGTACATTTGATATGTTCGGTCAAGGCAATATATAGTATGTGATTCATATATTTACTGCAATATCGTGTATGTGATTTGTGATATATTTATTTAATGCAATATCTGTAATGGGATCTATTTATTGAATGCAATCTCTGTTATGGGATCTATTTATTGAATGCAATCTCTGATATGGGATCTATTTATTGAATGCAATCTCTTGTATGGAATATATTTAGTTAAGGTGATATCTGGTATGCAATATGTTTTATTCTGGTATGTGATACATAGACTTAATGCAACATCTGTACAACCTTGAATTGAGATTTTGCAACATAACCCAAATGTTCAGATAAGGTTCTCTCATGGGAGAAAACCACCAATAGTCAGGTGTCATTCGTGGACCCAAAAATAATAAAGAATAATATTACATGCAACTATAGTCTCTATTTTCATTGATAATAGGGAATATCATCGTGACGTATCTAGCTTGTTGCCCTGCCCGTTCAAAAATAAGCGGGAACAGACAAAAACGTTACACAACACAAAGTGATTTTGCTTCATGATAATGCACCATCACACACAGCAAAACTGGTCAAGGAAACAATTGAGGCGTTTAGTTGGGAAATACTTTCGCATGCGGCTTACTCACCAGACTTGGCTCGGTCCGATTACTACTTATTTGCATTGATGGGACACGCACTTGCTGAGCAGCGCTTTACTTCTTACGAAAATGTACGAAAATGGCTCGATGACTGGTTTGCCTCAAAAGAGCAACAGTTTTTTTGGCGTGGCATTCACAAATTGTCAGACAGGTGGGAAAAATGTATAGCTAGCGATGGGCAATACTTCGAATAAAATATTTTTTATCATTTTCATACAGTAACGTGAGTAGTATATGTACAACTTTGCTCCATCCCACTTCTATCCTCACTCCTTCCCCGACTACGCGGCTACCCCCACCACCTCACTTTTCCACCGCCGCGCTACCCACTCTGCTTCACCAGTGTCGGTAACGTGGGGGTGGTAAAGTGAGGTGGTGTGGGTACCTTGGTCAATAAGGAAGAGTAGAGATAAGAGCAAGATGGAGCAAAGGTGTACACATACTTGGAAAAATGAATGAAATTATGTACTCACCACCGCAGCTGTTGTAGGTATCTACCCTCCTGCCAAAGCGGTTTTAAACTCCTGTCTCTCGAATGTACTCTCGCACACATAAACATACAGACATACACACGCACAGCGTCGTGTCTTTAATTCATTGGTATGTCATCGTCAAAGCCCTCGTCCACGGCATCGATATCGTAGCCGATATCTATCTCATCACCGAGGGCTTCTATAATAAACGCCGCCACGTCCACGCGTTCACGGTTCGATAATCGAACCCGCGGAACGCTATCGCCGGCAAGAGGTCGCATCATGACAGCGATCAAGTCATCTCTACCGCACGCTTCTTCGACGAGCTGCTCAATACCTGCAACATCCACGCGTTCGATTCCGTATATGGAAAACTCCATGACAAGAACCGGCAGCATACTTGCTAGAGGCTCCGGAGGAAATAGGTGAGACCAGTCGATGTAAATAGTTTCGCCGAAATCGACTAACAACACCTCGCAGAACCCATCAAAGTCCGGGTAAATCACTTCGCCGCGGACAACGCTATTAAAACGAGGCACAATACAGGACATTCCGATATACAGCTCCCCAAGTTCAATGGGTCTTCCACGACGTTCCACTAAATACACGCTACGTAGGAGCTCTTCCAGATCGACGTATACATCGCACATTTCCTGTGTACGCAGGAACACGCTCATCACACTCTCGACAAACATTACTCGGCACCAAAACGCGTCGCTTAAAATCTCCTTGCTGTATCGCGGATACATATTGTTTTTTATTGTTTCCAAGTAGGATGCCGAAGACAGACTAAATGCTCGAGATGATGCTAGAGAGTATCACGGGCATAAAGATAACAGCCTCCTATGAATCATAACTAGGTATCCATCACTTTGAATGCAACGAAAGCGGTTTTCGAGCATGCATAGCCCTGCGCTGTGCTCCTCGCAAAGCGCTTGCTCTGCAGTAGAAGATATGGAATATGATCCCTCACAGAGAGAGAGAGAGAGAGAGAGAGAGAGAAAGACTCCAATTATAATTCTCTAATTATTATGTTATAAAAATAAGAGAAACAGTAAGATCAGGTATTTTTTAAATAAATCAATATTTTATGGAAAGCACTTTACACGATTACCATCGTATGCAACAGCCCTGCAAACACGGTAATCCATGCTCGGAGATTCCTTCACCGTTAATTTTATTTTTATCGCTATACGGAATTAATTTGCATTATCACTCGTAATATCGCTTTTAAATTATTTTTCGCTGTGGGTGTTGTCATCATAGTGTACTTCTGAAAAAAGAATTAAACAAATATTTAATTGAGCGCACTGATCAACAAAAAACATCGTGTACAGAATAATCGATATTGTCTTACCTGATATGCCAGCGACGACAACTGTGGATGAGGATGTCGGGTGACACTTTTCTTTCCCGAAGTTAGCTCTATCTGTACAGTATATGTATTCTCCTCTCGCTCTCCATAACACGAATAACGAACCCTCGGTGTCGGCTCATATGCAGTGGCTGCTCGCTCTGCAAGACATTATTTTTTATAATTAAAAATAAATATTGCATGATTCAAAATTACGATTTAAAAATTATTTTATATTTTTTACTTACCAAGCTCTGCTGCTTTGCTGCTAATTGACATTGGCACGTATTCCATGATCTGCTGTGTTATGAAACAGAGACGAGCGCTCCGTCTTCTTTCTATCGCAGACCTTTGCTGATGCTTCGGTTTTAGGACTCTCTCTCTCTCTCTCTCTCTCTCTCTCTCTCTCTCTCTCTCTCTCTCTCTCTCTCTCTCTCTCACCGTGACTGACCTCGGTGTATACTTTATAATATTTCGAGCAAAATGTACACTATATACAATTATTTACAACAGTGTCTTTATCACAAATAGCTGCACATACGGAGAATTATTGCGTTCGCAACGCAACACCCGATGCATGATCAGCGATATGACTACGAAACAGCACAATTATTTCGCACAAAATAGTTTTCATAAACTCCGTATCCTCCGTCGTTAGCAAGATCGCGATGTGCTCAAGCGCTTCTTCATTTCACTGACAACTATCTTTTCACGGACATATGATACCACCTCGTTCATACACCGTTGAATCGTTTCACTTTTGCTCTCTAGAGCTTGCATATGAATATCAATTCTTCTACTTATTTCGACGAGCATATCAAATGTAGGCCGCTGAAGAACAATGTTTGGAGAGTATTTTCGGAAGCGTTTCCGTTTCGATTCTCCAGATTCCTCTTGATTCTCGTATTTCTCATTAGCTTTACCACTTATTTTACCAAATGACACAGCTCTGTGCTGGCAATCCGAGGTTAAAAGTGTGTAATGCGTTGTGTGCTCTATGCGGGTATTACACATTTTGTCGGCATCAGTCCCATGAGCTTCGAAATATTGTTGTACGCCAGAAAAATCATTTTTAAACACTCGCCACTCGTCCGCACTAAGTGTAATTCCGGTAAAAGTATTCGACAATATTTTCACCACTGGTGTAAGAGTACACGTAGAGTTCAACTCGATCCGGCGACGATTATTTTACCAAATGATTTATTTAAACCGTACATAACGGGGTTCGCTATATATGGCGATATCGCTTGAGACGTAGCACCGTTATATGTTATTTTTTTGCTTTCGTGTAGACTGTAACTTTTCTAATGAATCGTCGGTGGTGTTCATACTCCGTTTTATACAGATTTCCCCCACCATCTAGTTGCATCGCCTCTTCTTTTGATACTGCAAATCATGCGACTGAAAATTGCTAGCCAATATCCTTTGATATTTGTCGCATTCGCCTCAACAGCCTAGTAACAGCAGCAGCAGCTATATCCCAAAACTCTTGCATACTCTCGCACACCTATGTGCACACGCTCACCTCGACATACAGATAAGATATGTCATGGAAACTAAATAATATTCGTCGACGAAATTTGATGATTTTCCTCATGGCCGAGTGCCTTGAAATTAGATCAAAACAATATGACTTTCATCAGCGAAACTCGATAACTAAGTACATCACCATCGCTAAATATTTCGCTAGGTCCTGCTTTTGTAAAGTGATCGCGTGCGGCCATCTTCTTGGTGAGAGAGAGGAGAGAGAGAGAGAGAGAGAGAGAGAGAGAGAGAGAGAGAGAGAGAGAGAGAGAGAGAGAGAAGAGAGAGAGAGAGAGAGAGATTGATTGATTGATTGATTGATTGATTTGTTTATTATGCCTTGGCAAGCCTTTGGCAAAATTATACATTCAAAAGTGATACAAAAAATGATACAAAAAAAAAAAAAGTAAATAAAGTAAATAAGACTAAAAGTAAGATTAAATATAAATAGAAATACTATAATTAGAATATAAAATATAAATGAAAATATAAACTAAGAATATGCAATTAAAAACAATCTACACTAACATCGTTAACCCTAGCATGTATCTACATAGTTAAATAAATAAGTATAGATTCGATTCTTAAAAACTTCTAAACTCGGCGACGTAGTAATATTAGATGGTAATGAGTTCCAGAAATAAATGCCAGATAGCGAAAACCCTTCATGGTAAGTCGCTGTACGGTGAGAAGGGATGACAAAGCTTGATCGAGGCTGCCTTGAGGGTCGTTCAACTGGAGTTGTTGTTCGTGTAAATAATTCTTGTATGTAGGCTGGTGTACTTTGACGGACAACCTTAAACATAGCTATACAAGAAAGTAAAGACGTCTTGATCGTACTGTGATCCAGCCAAGTTGACGTCTAAAAGTTGTGATATGAGTGTCCCGTCGCAAGTCAAAAGATAAAACGAATACAATGGTTGACAAG
>OZ012703.1:51494216-51699454 GCA_963942595.1 Cylloceria caligata
GTCGCAGGTCCATCGCGACAATACAGTTCAAACGATGATACCAACAGTAATACAGACAACGAGGAAGAAGAAGAAGAAGAAGAAGAAGAAGAAGAAGAAGAAAAAGAAGAAGAAGAGGTGGAGCAGGACGATGACGAGGAGGAGGAGGAGGAGGAGGAGGAGGAGGAGGAGGACCCGGTAGATTCAGGTAAGCTTGTAATAATACAATTACGCTGACAAAAATTAAAAAATTACGGGGATAATAATAGTAAAATGAAAGAATAGGGTACGAGTCGGACCCAAACGTGTTTCGTTTTGCACGATTCACTGTGCCGAGACCGCCGATAATCGAGTTGGTTTACGAAATGTGTCGGCGGTTCCCGGGTGCAGTCGACGGATTCGAGGACTAGAAGCAAATATAAGTTTGTAATTCTTACGTTACACGAATTATATACATAGTATAAAGCTAGCGACAAAGAAAAATTTTAATTAAATGAAATAAAAATCCTAATAAATGGTTTAGTTATGCTTGCAGCTGGACAGTCTGGCGATGGAAGGACTGCTGCACGGGGCGGTGATATTTTGCCTTCTGGTGAACGTTTCAGTATCGACAATGAGCAGGGACGATATTTTCCACGCTTTAGGATGCAGGGTCGAGAGACAGATTTTTATTTTCGTCAGCCACCGGACGGTATGATTCATCTGACATGGTTCGCGGGAGGTGAACGAGATGTTCTCACACACCTTACAGAATCGTGCGAAGGACATGATTATGTGGGTATGACTCTGAGCGTACCGTCTTTCACGCAAGGACCTGTATGATTATCATTTCGACCAGCTCGTGACATCGTTCCTGACGATATATGGCGACTAATTAATAGTGTAGTTCAGAGCGCGCGCGAATTTCGAATAGACGCTGGTACATGTAGAATGACGACATGTATAGTACGAGGCGTCGAAGGAGCCGGTGTGGGCACTAGGCTTACACACGAGTCTATAGCAAAAAAGTCAATTTAAGGCATAAGTAATCGCGATAATTTGTGTCTACAACGATCCCTTGTCACACGCCCGAGCGCATGCCGAACGCGTTCAAATACGTACGGGCGAGCTACACAGACGATGGTGTCAAATTCGGAATGGGCTTCGAGGTGCGCAAAATACAGCAGCGATAGAGCTCACGCGTAATGCAGGGGTAACGACTCCGTTTAGAGGGTGTGGTGCGCGCGAAATTCAGCTCTTTCAAAAGTACTTGGTTCACGAGGGTATAGCGATTGTTGTTTATGAATTTCTCACCTTCGGAAATCGCGTTCCGGCTCTGTACGCTGGGCGAAAATACTTACTCACTGCAACAGGTAAAATTAATCATACACTCTTTATTCTCTATTACCAGCGTTCTCATCACTATCAGCCAATATTAAATCTCGCCGGTGCGCTAGGTAGTCGAGGGTTCTGCGCACAGTGTAATTCCAAGTATATTCGAGCACTCGAGCATCGATGTAGCTATCAATGTGCTCGATGTAAATGCACTTATTGCACCGGCAATAGAGACTCTTAGCCTGAGTATTGCGCAGACTGTAATCGTTCGTTCTTTGGTGCTTTTTGCGTCGCTCATCGCAAAGGTGAGGGCTCCGCGGGTATCACGTCTCGTAAATATAGACGGTACAGCGTCTGTAACGCATTGAAAATCTGTAGAGGCTGCTCGCGTATGATTAAAACCACAGATAAAAAGATGCATGAATGTGGTATATCGTTTTGTATCACATGCAAGCAAACGCGACCGACTACGCATGCGTTTTTTATTGCACCTCTTAAGAAACCAGAGGCGCAAAAGGAGAAGAAAAAAGACAAGTCTTTCACGAGATTTTTATTCCATGATTTTGAGACGCAACAACACGAGCAATTGCATGATGATAAATCGACACGAATTCACGAGCCGAATTTATGTGTTGCACAATGCGTATGTATGGCATGTCTGGGTATCACAGATATAGAGACCGATTGTGCTGACTGTGGTAAACGTGAATTCGTGTTTATCGATGATCCTGTTGGGGGGCTCGTGAAATTGGCATTATCGCAAAAATTTAAAAAGATCATCTGCATTGTCCATAATGCTAGAGGTTTCGACGCACAATTTCTTCTACAGTATTTAATCGAAGTGCAAAAAACATGGCTGCCCTCTCTGATTATGAATGATACGAAGATTGTCTCGATGAAAATTGGCGATGTCGTTTTTCTCGATAGTCTAAGCTATTTACCTATGACTCTTAGCGCTTTACCTAAGGCCTTTGGTTTCGCTCATGAGGTGGCAAAAGGTACATTTCCCCATTTATTCAACACACCGGAATATCAGAATTACTCAGGTCCTCTGCCGGCTTTGCATTTTAAAATGGTATGAGGAAGAATCGAGTCGCGTAGATTATAAATTTGATTTTGCGATGCAATTTGTGCAATATTGTCGTACAGATGTTACGGTTTTGAGATGAGCGTGTTTAGCTTTTCGAGAGGTACTTATACGTTGCGGAAGCATGTGCCCGTTTACAGAAGCATGCACGATAGCATCAGCATGTATGAGAGTATTTCAAAAGAATTTTCTACAGATAGATCGCATTGCGGTCCTACCACTAGGAGGATATCGCTGGGGCGATAAGCAATCGCACAAGGCCGTCGTATGGCTCGTATGGCTCGAGCGTGAGCTCAACTGCGTTATCGCTCATGCTGGACGCACGAGAGAGTATCGCCCTCCGACCAGCCTACCGGCTGTCGACGGATACTACGTGTATGCGGGGGTCCATCACGTTCTTCAATTTCACGGCTGATTTTGGCATGGTTGTCCGCGATGTTATCGCATGAATAGAGATGCTCGAACTAAATTCGGCGATACAATGGATGAGCGATACGAGCGTACCGTTCTTATTTCCGGGCGAATCAGATCGAAAGGGGGACCAAAATATGGGAATGCGATTTTGACAGATTACTCGAGAATAACGAGGAAATGTCATTATACGTGGAAAATCACGCCATGGTCAAGCAGGTACCTCTCGAAACACGCGATGCATTCTTTGGCGGTCGAACGGAAAATTTTGTAAGCTTGTACGACGCACAGTAGACGCAGAGCCCGAAATCGTGGCAGAAAAGTCAGAAAAAAATTTTTACAATCGGGATATTTGAGCAGGCAGTCAGGTAGAGGACTAATGGTTGCGTTAAATTGTAAAACGGGAACCTTTTTCACCGTATACCTTCGTCGCTGCGTCAGTTGGAAGTTAGCCTTCGAGACGAGTGTTCGCATCGCGCGCTGAACGAGCGAAAACTACCGTGACTTATAAAATCGATAACTTTAAAGTGAAGTGTTTTAAATCAATCCGGAGACATGGATACGACTTCTGGAGGTATGTAGAAGATATTTTTACATTGGTTGAGTTTAAAATAAATATGTAAATTATTGAAGTGTAGTATAAACTACTGCATAAATAAAGTGAAAGAATTTTGTAAACTTATATTTTCAACTATCCGAAAAGTTATACTTTCTGCCATATTCTGCGACAGCCAATGTCTAGGCCTTTAGTTTATTATATAAGCTTGCGAAATTAACAGGAATTAGCTGCCTAGAGCTGCCTAACTTTTTCTGTTATGGTTTTTGGCAACGTAAAACAGGCGGTTGCCGACCGTGCACGCGCGCGCGGCGCCATACGCCATGCCATGGGGCCATTGAACAGCTGCTACTTGAGCAATAGGACTATATCCATACATATACCATATATAATATATATATATATACATATATATATACAAAATACAAATTCAAGTAAAACATTTATATATCTACTTTTGTAGACATACAACAATACATATATATGTAAGTATATACTAAAGTAATTAATTTGAATCGTCACATTTTATTTATATTTGATACATTTTTATTATATATATAGGTATATATGGGGCATTCCACGCCAAATCGGACAGTTAAATTTTTTTTCCCTTGATTTTGTCATATTTTCATGTACTCATCAAAAATCGGCTTCTGGTACATTTTGAGATGTTTGTGGTCACCCGTTCAAAAAATATTTGTTTATGTTTTTTTGCTCATAACTTCTTTCATAATAGTCTAAATTCAATTTTTTTTTCATAACTGTTGTTTTTTATGTACTTTTCAAAAAAAAATACGAATAATTATTGCGGCTACTTATTTGTTACAATAATTAAAATTCATTAAAATTTTGATCTGATCCTTCAACACAAATTCTATACAATTTTATGTCTTTATTACAGGGTCCCATTACGAAGGAGTACATTTGACGAGGAAAGAATTATATCTTATTATAAAGGATAATTTGAACGATAATTTCGCTACGTTATTGTTTGGCTTTCTGATTCGCAATCAGTCACTTTCACAACCCGCGTATATCAATTTTGTTCAATTCAATTATAATAATTAAAATTCAAATAACTAATGCAAGTTATATATCATTGTATACGAAAACGTCATACTAAATAAGTAAATTATTTCATCCTTTTTTGAGTGGTACGGCAGGAGGGAGTTTTTTTGAAAATTTTTAATTTTTTTTAACATACTTGTCCGCCATATTGGATCAGCCATTTTGTTTACAATAATTTGGCTTTCGGATTCGAAATGAGCGACCCTCAAAACCCACATATAGCAGTTTTTGTCAAGATCGGACACCTTTTTAACATTCATGTCCGCCATATTGGATCGGCCATTTTGTTTACAATAATTTGGCTTTCGGATTCGTAATAAGCGACCCTAAAAACCCGCATATACCAATTTTTGTCAAGATCGGACACCTTTTTAACATCCATGTCCGCTATATTGGATCGGCCATTTTGTTTACAATAATTTAGCTTTCAGATTCGTAATCAGCGACCTTAAAAACCCCTGCATACCAATTTTCATTCCGATCGGAGGTTATTTGTATTTACTGCCACGATTTCGGGCTCTGCGTCCACTGTGCGCGACGTCGCGAATTGGGAGCAGATACGCTATGTGGATGTTTGCTCGCTGTATCCATGGGTGTGTAAGAATGGAAAATATCCCGTTGGACACCCGAAATTGTACGTAGGCGACGAGTGTCGAGAACTCGCAGGACTTGAAAACGATCTAAGTGTCGTCGAGGGTCTCGTGAAGTGTACCGTGGTGGCACCGCGCGATTTGTATATCCCCGTACTGCCTGTTCGCATGCATGGGAAACTACTGTTCCCCCTGTGTAGAACCTGCTGTGCAGATATGGACACATCCGAGGGTTGTACACACGATGACACGACTGAGCGAGCGTTTGACGGTACATGGGTCGTGGACGAACTGAGAAAAGCTGTGTCGCTCGGATATAAGGTTACGTGTATCTATGAAATTTGGCAATACGTTGTCACGCAGTATGACTCGACAACGCGACGAGGCGGTCATTTTGCCGAGTACATCGATACATTCCTAAAAATAAAACAGGAGGCGAGTGGACCGCCAACAGAGTGTAACGATGACGAGGAAGCAATAGAGCGTTTTATAGCATTGTACAAGGAGTCTGAGGGTGTATATCTCAAGCGAAGTGCTTCGCAGCCAAATCCGGGTTTACGTTCACTCGCAAAATTGGCTCTTAATTCATTCTGGGGAAAGTTTGGTTAACGAGAAAATCTCACGAAAACCGTTATGGTTTTCACGCGCGCGGAGCTAATGAATTTACTAACGAGTCCGGAGATTGAGGTGACGGGAATGCTACCGGTTAATCACATTATGTATGTAAACTATGTGAGCAACCGCGATGCTATCCAACCATCCCCGACATCAAATGCCGTGATTGCAGCATACACGACGGCACAGGCACGCCTAAAATTATACAGTTATCTTGAGGGGCTCGGGCGACGAATATTGTACTGCAATACGGACTCCTGTATTTACGTGAGTCGCCCCGGTGGTAATGAGTATGAGCCGCCAATCGGTCAATTTCTAGGAGATCTTACGGATGAATTAAGCGAATGCGGGCCTGGTAGTTATGATATATAACTTCGTTCGTTTCGGGAGGACTAAAATTTTACGCATACCTTGTTCGTAAACCCAACGGTACGATTATTGAAAAATGTAAAGTAAAGGGTATCACCCTAAACTTTGCGAATAGCCGTCACGTAAATTATAACGCATTACGATCTTTCGTGACAGGAGCAAGGAGCGTACCTATTATTTAAAAATTCGACGCTATTCGACGTACGGAATTTCATCATGTACTAACGCGTAAAGAAACGAAATCATGCGAACCTATTAACACGAAGTGAAAGCGGCACGGGATGTACTCTACTGTACCGTACAGCTA
Source organism: Cylloceria caligata (assembly GCA_963942595.1). Classification (NCBI taxonomy): domain Eukaryota; kingdom Metazoa; phylum Arthropoda; class Insecta; order Hymenoptera; family Ichneumonidae; genus Cylloceria; species Cylloceria caligata. The sequence continues at coordinate 51,500,513 of OZ012703.1, forward strand.
TCGTGAAATACGCTAAATAGTATAACGCAAAAAAGTATATAGTTTTACAGTTGAATTCGCGATATTTTAAAATAATCTTTTTGTCTAATTTCATGTATCATATTTACTGTGCACAATACATTGACAAAAAATTGATTTATTATGTATAAAACCGTTGTCGGCTCGTTCTTTTTGTGCTGCTATTCGTAGCAGTAGCTGCTATCTCTCTACCGTTCCCTTTTGTTCTGACTTTCTCATCGTTGATTCCTTTTGTTCCGTCTTTCTTATCGAGTGTTTCCTTTTGTTCTGACTTTCTCGTGCTACATCCGTGGATATAATATTGCTGTTTAGAATTTAATGATTCGTAAAATTTGCACATAGAGATGTATGCATAGTGAAATAAGAATATTGCTTTATTTGTGAGAAATATAAAAACTATTGTTATTTAATTTACATACGGCGTAAACACCAGCTTACACCGCGGGCCCGCGCCTCATCAGCTAGTGCAGGCGCGCCGCACCTTGTCAGCTCGTTAAGGCCGCGAAAATAGCTGATGCCGCGGGGTCGCTGCCGCCGCCGCGGTATAAGCTTATTCAAGAGTCAACTGATGGATTTTGATAGACACTCATCGATATGGATACACGTTGGAAACATTAATGGACAGCTGTGATAAGCGGTCCTACGGGTTGTGGCAAAACATATTTTGTAAGAAAATTCTTTAAATACATACGCGAAATGACGGATGTCCCGTTCGAGCGTATACTTTTTTATTACTCAAAGTGGCAGTCCGGGTATTCAGAGTATGGTGATAAAATCGAATTCCGCAAGGGTTTACGGCAAGCAGTAGACTACTCGAATGATACAAGACCTAAACTTGTAGTCATTGACGATCTAATGCGCGAGGCATCCAACAATACTGTGGTCGATCTTTTCACGAAGGGTAGCCATCATAAAAATTTTAGTGTTATTATCATCACGCAAAATCTCTTCCATCAGGGTCACGGGCAGCGCGATATCTCCTTAAACGCTAATTATATCGTTGTCTTTAAAAATCCGCGAGATCGCGCACAAATTCAGCACCTAGCCCGTCAGGTATGTCCCGAGAATCCGCGATTTTTGCACGAGGTATATTTCGATGCAACAGCCGCACCGCACGGTTATCTATTATTCGACTTGAAACAATCGACGCCTGATAATTGTCGATTTCGCGCCTGTATATTTCCCGATGACCAATACCATTACGCTTACGTGCCTCAAAAAGCAATAAAAGTTGGCGTCGCGACGCGCGATGTACCAGTAATGCGCTTATAATGGCGTTGCGCGGACCTCTCGATAAAAAGCAAATAATTATATTGCAAGCGCTGTGTTATCTGAAGCGAGAGCAACGACGTGCAATTTTGCGCAAAACACCTCTTGACCATTCCAAACGTCGTTAATGGTCAGAATGGTGGCAAGAAATGGCAACAGTGGATGTTCAATTTTCGAAGAAAATCATCTTCAGTGATGAGGCACATTTTCACCTCAGTGGATTCGTCAATAGGCAGAATTGCCGCATTTGGGCGAATCATAATCCAAGAGTGATTGTCGAAAAACCAATGCACCCACAAAGAGTTACTGTTTGGTGCGGTTTATGGGCTGGCGGCATCATCGGACCGTATTTTTTCCAAAATGAGGCCGGTCAGGCAGTTACTGTGAATGGTGTTCACTATCGTGAGATGATAAGGAACTTTTTATGGCCCGAATTGGAAGATATGGATGTGGGCGATATGTGGTTTCAACAGGACGGTGCCACTTGCCACACAGCTAACGAAACAATGGCTCTTTTGCGCGACAAATTCAATGTCCGTGTTATCTCACGTGGTGGCGATGTCAATTGGCCACCAAGATCATGTGATTTGACACCGTTGGACTTCTTTCTTTGGGGTTATTTGAAAGAAAAGGTGTACGTCGATAAGCCAGCAACAATTCAAGAGCTAAAGGATGAGATAATTCGGCACATTAACGGCATAGAACCTCAATTATGCCTAAGCGTCATCGAAAATTTGGACCATCGGATGGAGGTGTGCCGCCGAGGTCGCGGCGGCCATTTGGCCGATATTTTGTTTCATACATAATTGAACCATACCATATTATCATAATAAAAAGAATTGACAATAATTTCCTAAATAATTTGTGTTTTATTCAAAATCAACATCGGCCCTTAAAATTTAACCACCCTTTACCTCTCTTGCGCAATAATTTACACACTATCGAGATCGATATAAGAGACGAGTTTGGGGATCCTATACCATTCGAGCAGGGAACGTTGACTGTGACACTACATTTCAAAAGGTCCCACGGTTGATTACACCACTATGGATGATATTAACAGTGTGCAGCACGGATGGGGCCGTCACGGGTACAGCGGTATTAGCCATGTTTATATCGGAACACCTAATCAACGAGGACACGGTATCGGCGGCTTTCTCGGGGGCCTGTTTCGTCGAGTGTTACCACTTTTAAAGAAGGGCGCTAAAGCAGTTGGAAAAGAGGCATTGCGCGCTGGTGTAAACGTTGCCGGTGATATCCTCGATAGAAATATAACTGTGAAAGATGCTATCCGCGAGAGAGCGCGAGCATCAGGCAGTAATCTCGAACGCAAAGCCTCTGAAAAAATTGACACTCTCTTGCGGGGGTCTGGTTATAAAAAGCGCAAAATTTCGCGAACTCCTCATTCATCGAACGAACGTAAACCACGACGTATCTCCCGTAAAAATAAAAGTGTAATAAAGAGAAAAGTAATATAGAAGAAGAAGAATAATAAGAACAATAAGAAGAAGAAGACTCGTCAACGAACAGTTGCAGATATTTTTGGATAGCTGAAACAAGATGGCTTTTCTACATGCGCACTCGTGCGAGTGCCTTAAATCGGAACTTGAATTATTTTAACTTCCACCGACGCAAACTACTATCGAAAGCTCCAATTGGGTGTATTACAAACCAATATCTTCGCTAACAGATGATTCACCGATTGAATTTGTTAAACCTGGACAGGGTGATGAGTATATCGATCTCGCGCAAACTATGCTTACTCTAAGAGTGAAAATAACATCTCCTACTACGGAAATTGCCGCGGGTACAGCGTCGAAAGTAAGCGCCGGCCCTGTAAACAATCTCTTGCATTCTATGTTTTATCAGGTGGATGTATACCTGAATCAAAAATTAGTTTCACCTCCAAATAATGCCTACGCTTATCGAGTGTACATAGAAAAACTTTTGAATTACGATCCAGCAGCAAAAAATTCGCATCTCACGAGCGTTTCCTGGTACGACGATACCCCTGGAAAAATGGATGATATAACATCGGAAAATACGGGTCCTATGAAGAGAAAACAATTTTTAAATGTCGAGAGAACTGTAGACTTGCTCGGTCATCTGCATTGCGATATTTTCAATCAGGAGCGGTTCCTATTAAACGGCGTCGAGATGCGACTACGGTTGGTGCGGTCTAGAGATTAATTTTGTCTTGTGGGCGATACAAAGAATGGTCAATGCGGCTTGAAGATTCTCGAGGCATCGCTTCTCGTTCGTAGAACAAAAATAGCTCCTGGTGTGCTGCTCTCGCATGCTAGAACTCTGGCAAAATGTACGGCTAAATATCCTCTTATAAGAGTCGAGGTAAAAGCCGTTTCAATACACTCTGGTGTTCATGGAAAGACTATCGATAATATCGTGTTAGGTCAATTGCCGAAGCGTATAATTATCGGTTTTGTCGATAACAAAGCGTTCAACGGCGACTTCAGTATGAATCCATTTCATTTTGAAAATTACAAGATAAATTATCTTTCGTTGTATGTAGATGGTGCTCAAATACCTTCGAAACCGTTACAACCTGATTTCACGAAAAATCATATATATGTGGATGCTTTTCAAACGTTGTTTTCGGGAACTGCAATACATTTCTTGAACGACGGTAATTCGTTCGATCGCGATAATTATCGCGATGGATACTATCTGTTTGCTTTTGATTTGACACCCGATCTTTCGGCGAACAGCAATACACATTGGAATTTAATAAAGCACGGTAGTGTGAGAATAGAGGTACGATTTGAGGATGCGCTTGCTTCAACGATAAATTGTGTAGTCTACGCGGAATATGATGATGTCCTTGAAATTGATGCCTCTCGGCAAGTAATGGTGGATTTTACCGGATAAGCGAAAAATGTGCTGATGTTGGCATAAAATTATTTCGTGTTAAGAGACGTAGAAACATGTCTGTGAGTAACTAATCAGTCGAGCTCGAGCATCCGTACGGATTAGACGTGAAAATAGATATTGTCGTGGATATACAGGGAATGCGTGGTAAAGACTCGGAATTTATTCCGAAAGAAATTGCCGTAGTAGCAGTGGATAGACCGTAATCTGCTCATTGGATCGTCGCACCGCCGTGTCACTTTGCCGAATTACCACAGCAATCGAGAAGCCAGAATAATTTTTTCTCGAAATATTTTCACGGTCTGGAACGGTACGAGGGCGATGTGAGCTGTAAACAAGCATAGGCTAACTTGCGTGAAATTTCACGAAAATCAAGACGTATCTATACACGCGGTCACGAGAAGGCTATACTTCTTTGCGATATTACGAGTCGTGAAATTTCCAACCTGGAGTATGAGGAGGACACCCCATCGTACACATTTATGCCGAAATCTTTGCGAAAATGCTTCAGACACGCTATGATAAACGATACAGCGTCTTCGCATTGTGCAATGCGCCAGGCTTTCCAAATAAAAAATTGGCTTCGCGAGCACCCATTTAAAGGAGAATCAGACATGGATGTTTGGTCAGCAGATGAAGAGGAGGAGAATCAGAAAGAGGAGAAATCTTCATCATGTAGTCGTGACACGATCGACGATGCTGTGAAATAAATTTTGCATATATATACGTCTTTCAAAGCGTATCGGTCATCATTTAATCATTGACTATGTGTTCAGCATGAACACTAGACAAATCTACGAGAGTCTGCAGTATCTACCACTTTCAACCGTTGGCGTATACCCAGCTGACAGAATTCCTCGTGTATGGTCGTTATCGGCTGGACTCGTAGTTAACACGGATAACCACGACGGACCTGGAGAGCATTGGATCGCTATGTACGTTAACCATCATGGAAAAGGAATGTACTTTGATAGCTACGGGCTACCGCCGGTTATACCGCAATATCTCGCATGACTACGAAGAAACTGCAAGTTCTATTGGTACGGTCTCAAGCAGCTACAGAGTAATACGTCGGATGTGTGTGGACAATTTTTTATCATATTCCTGCATCTTATGTCGTGCGGCTTCACGATGTCGCGATTTAATAATCTCTTTAGCGATAATGTAATGAAAAACGACATATCAGTACGTGAATATTACAATACTTTTGCCTCTCGACGATCAGACAGTGATAAGAATTAATTTAACGGCCGAGGAGTCTCCGAGCGAAGATTACCGTGTTTGCAGGGATGTTGCATACGACGGTAAATATGTGTAAAGTGATTTAAATAAAATATTAATTAATTAAGAACAAATACATCGGCTTACTGTGTCTCTTATTTTATAATTATATATAAATTATAATCGAGGTCTCTTGCGGTACGGTATCAGATTCTGCGTCTTTTACTGCAGAGCAATCTCTTCACGAGAAGCACAGCACAAAGCGGTACGCACGTGCGAAACCTCTCACATTGCATTCAAAGCGCTGCACACCTAGTTATGATTCAGAGGGGCGTATTTTATCTTCAAACGCTGTGATCACCGCCAGCATCATCCGGAGCATTCAGTCTGTCTTTAGCAGTGCACAACGAAAGTTGAAATCGAGAAAAAAATGTATCCGCGGTACGACAACTTCGCTCTAGCCGTACTTTTGTGTGTCGGGTTGTTTGCGGTGCGGGGGATAACGCGATATTCCTACGTACGGGATTAATGTGTGTTGCGTGGCAAAAACTAGAGGACGATTTGGAGAAATTATATATTGATGGACTTGCCGAGAGGAGTGTATTTAAATTTGAGGACTTGTGTGCGGGAGCCTCATGTGTCGTTGTGCGGCATCAAAGGGCTATGCGTGGTGAGGTCATCGACATGGATGATGACGGGTGCTGCGAGGTGCTGCTTGTCGATATCGATGAATCGATATACGTCGATTGGCAGCAACTATTCCACCCCGAGCCACCGATTAGTTTGTTACCGGCGTTGCTCGTGAAGTGTACAGCATTCGGCCTCGATCATTTAATTGACGAGGACGGCTATCTAGATCGGATCGATGGAACGCGCGGTAATGATACGCTGATCGGGATACGCATGCGTACCCCTGACGGTGCCCACGCTCCATGGGTGCTGGTAATTCCGATTACCCTGGCGCGTAGCTGTGGTTTTTGATGTGAGGGTGAGTGAGTGAGTGAGTGAGAGAGAGAGAGAATGCGTGTGTGTGCATATGTGCGTGTGCCCGTCACCCTGGAGAGTCGTCGTACATGCCGCCAACACAAGGGTGAGTTAAAAATTTTATTCCAAGTATGTGTACACCTTTGCTCCATCCTGCTTTTATCTCTACTCTTCCTTGTTCACCAAGGTACCCACACCACCTAACTTTAATATCTCCACGTTACCGACACTGGTCGAGCAGAGTGGGTAGCGCGGCGGTGGAAAAGTGGGGTGGTGGGGTAGCCGCGTGGTGGGGGAAGGAGTGGGGATAGGAGTGGGATGGAGCAAAGGTGTACACATACTACTAACGTGTATTTTCTATACAAAAATTGCGGTTTCATATTTATAGACCTGGTATATAAAGCAATAGTAAGTCCATTGTTCGAATATTGCTCATCTATTCTGGTGGGTATAAGTAAAACAAATTTGGAGCATCTACAAAAAATGCAAAATCAAGGGATGAGAATAATATTAAGATGTAATAGAAGAGTAAGAATGAGTGATATATTAGAAACACTACATTTTATGTCGATAGACGAAAGGATCGAGTAGAATACATGTGTACTTATATATAAAACTGTAAATGGGTTATGTCCCATATATTTGCAAAATAATGTAGAATTAGTGCAATATGGAGAAGGTGTAAGTACACGGCAGAAAGGAAATATTTATATCAACAGATGTAGAAGTACGGAGGAACAGACAATGTTATGGTATGAGGGACTTAAAATGTACAATGCGTTACCAAACGAAATAAAAAGAGAAGACAGATGGCCAAATTTCAGAAGAATGTCAGCGAAACATATTCAGATAAGAGAGAAGGGAGCAAATATATAATATATAATATGTAATCAAATGTAATATATTTATATGTATTTATATGTAGCTAGCTTATATGTATTATGTAGCTATTGAAGCTAATAAACGACTATCAATCAATATTTCTCCCTCTCTCTCTCCCTCTCTATCTGCTCTCAGAAACTCATCAAATATCCGAAATTCGTGTTTAATTTCGGCCCCCTCTTTTTTCGTTTATACAGTTGAAATAAATGCCCTAAAATTGTGAAAAATAGTATTATACTATTCTGCGGAGCATGTTCTAGTGCATCATATGCCATATGTTTATTCAAGTGCAGTATTAATACTATTGTTTTATTATATTTTTAACTTTCTAATAAAGCTTTGATAACTATCGCAGTGAGAGTACAGGCTATTACCGCGATTATATTTCATGGACAGACACATTAATCGGCATACACGTGCAAAACTGACATTTGCTGGTGTCTAATCGTCAAAACAGTCTTGTTTACATAAAATCATCAACGTCTTCGAGTGACGGTATTGAAAGGGCAAGAGTGTGCGTGCTTACCAGCTGCTTTTATAATTACACAAGTTTACCGCCCAACTGAGCGTTTTGTCTCTTGCTTGTCGTCGTTCGTCGTCGTTCGTTTACAACGTCATCATATGACTGCCGGTGGATGACGTAAGCACGTACTAATTTGTTTTTATTACTGTCTCTATTTGGATCGGAATATCATGAGTATACGTGGACTGTACAGTGACGTTGTGGTAAGAGAAAAGTGAATAGCGACAGATGTAGTAGCTTGAGAAGCGTCAAGATTGATGCCCGATTGATAATTCAATCATGGACGAGACATATTCGGAACATCGATGTAGTGTGTGTACAAAATACATAAAGAGCACAGCAGTGGGATGCAAGAGCTGTGTAAAAGCCAAGCTGTTTTATCATCCTGATTGTGTTAATAAACACAAAACATATAATGGTTTTGGCGAGTTAGTGACATGTAAGGGTCCATATGAACGATTTTTGGCTGAAGTAAAAGAAGGATCAGGGATAGAAATAAAGAAAACGCCAACAAATATGATGAGGAGAGATAAACTAAGTCCAACAGGATCAATGGATAGCGTCGCAGGTAGCATAAAAAATCTGGTGATATGGAAGCAGAAATATATCTAATAGTTCCAACTGTGAAAGAGATGAGAGAAAGAAAGTCATTGAATCTATAATCAGGGATGTAATTCAGGAGGAATTACACTCACAAGAAGGATAGTTTGGTGTCCCTCTCCGATTTTCATGAAACTCACGTATGTTGTAGAGCATCGAAAACTAAAAGACACGTATTTTTTTATCGGCGGAAAAACATTTCTAAGGGGTGAAATCGACTTTCAAAGTTAGGCATGGCGAGAGGTGATTATGTATTTTCACCCAGAAGGCGTCAACCGATTTTAATGAAACAAAAACCACAATACTCCTTATTGAAGACAATAAAAATTCCACGTGAAGTTGAAGAAAAAAATTCATTTGCAGGGATGAAACTGCATAATCACCCCTAATTTTGAATAAAAATACGTGTCTTTCAGTTTTCGATGCTCCACAACATACGTGAGTTTCATCAAAATCGGAGGAGAACACCAAACTATCCTTCCCTGCCAGTTAAACTAGGATTGGACGGTGGTTGTTCACAAGGGAACTATGCTGAGGTGGTAAAAGGAAAGAGATAGGAGAATATCATAATTGTTAAACGAAAAGTGCAGCAGGAAAATAATGATACGAACAGAATAAAGTCAAAGATATTTTGAAGGGTAAATAAATTGCCGTGTAACTGTTGGTATATAGCGTTGGAAATTAAGGAAAAATTCTTTAAAGGTGTATTTGTGAATGTGTACCATTCTCCGAGTGCGTCAGATAGTGAGTTTATAAATCTTATTGAGGATATAGTCGAACAACTAATAGTTAAATGGGATTGCATTATAGTAGGAGACTTCAATATTAATGTGATGATTGACTCATACTATGCAAGAAAATTGCAGTCTAATATGCTAAATATTGGTATGAAGCAATACATTAAAGAATGAACCAGAATTACAAAAGACAGTAGAATTATTAAGGATTTGGTCTTTGCAAATAAAAAAATAAATACGATAGTACTTGTTACGTCCTGGGTCCCCGATTCTTTTTATACCTGTAAAATAAAAAAATGTTCTATGCTACTATTCCATACATATATTTATACATATTTCACATATATATATATCGAAAAATTTCACGATTTTGGTCCGTTGAAATGCACTTTAATTTTTTATCGCTTCCTGTGTGTTTTCTACTCGGTTATGGGTAAATCCCGTTCGGTTTTTGATTTTTTGTTTCGAGCGTGGATTATCCTAAACCATCAGGCGAGGATTGGTGGCTCGAGGTAGGTTCGTGCTCTGGGCTGGATGGGCTGAGTTGTGTTTATTCCAGTATGAATTCCAGTACGTTTAGGTTTTGACTCTAGTATTCGTATGACGATGAGATCTCGTGCATACGGAGCTTAACACTCAATTTCTCTAATTTTTTGGTTGTCGCGTTTACTTTTACGCGATGCTTATAATTACGTGTGCGGATTGATTTCCGATTATTTCGGGTTGTGACTCTATTATTCGTAAGGCGATGGGATAACGCCTCTACGGAGCTTAACACTCAATTTATCTATTTTGGGGTTGTCGCGTCTGCTTTTACGCGATGCTTATGACTACATATGCGGATTAATTTCCTGTTGTCTCGGGTCGTGACTCTATCATTCGTATGGTGATGAGATATCGCCTATACGGAGCTTAACACTCAATTTATCTAATTTGGGGTATGTCGCGTTTGCTTTTACGCGATGCTTATAATGGTATAGGCGGATTCGTGTGTTTTCAGGATATATTCTGTGCGGAGCTCTTCCACCATTGGTGTATTTGGTTCCTCCTGTGTCTATTCGATTTTACAGGGGGTGAGGCCTGCTTAGTTCTTACTGCCAGTGCTTGTCCTCATATGGGGCGTTCCGTATTACCGTCGTAAGACGTACCGGTCGGCCTTTGTTTTGAATCATTGGACGTTTAGCCGGTGGTTTATTATCTGATATTTTGATTGATAGGAGTAACCGTGTGGCTTGCCTTTTGAGGCTCCGCCCTATTAATGTTTACGCGGTGAGCTTGTAGTGGGATCGCGAGTGTCGTACTGTGAGGTAGTGTGTGTGAATTTACCTACCTATTTTACTCGTCTTTGTTATTGTTTGGGTCCCTAGCTATAGCTCGCTGTTCGCATAAGACACCGGGTTCGCAGCTATGACCAGCTAACTCTTCTTGTCCCCCGGATACTGAGGCCTTTATTCACGATCAATTGAGCACCTTATCGTGCCATTAAGAGGCTTACGATTCGGTTTCCTAATGATTGTGAGCAGCCGAGGTATCCGTAGGTGGCAGGTGGTAGCTGGTGCTGGCTCTGACGTAGTCCCACCCACGCAGGTACACCATACGAATCTAGTGCGCGGTGCACTTAGTCGGGATCCCACTCCCTTGACCTTGTGTCACTCGTGCTTCTTCACACTCCAAGAGACGGATAGCCACGACGCCGTGCGTGGGGACCCGTTAGTGGCGTGTGCCCTGACGCTGTGAGTAGGGGTGGCCAAGCGCAGTGCAGAGGAGTCTTCCTCCTCACAGAGTATCCTGATGAGTTCGTTCGCTCAACTGACGGCCAAGCGCGATGCAGGGGAATCGATTGATCGAAAGAACACGTATCTTTTACATGTGGATTTTACGAGTGATTTTATCTACTAGGTATGCTGTCGAGCAGCACTTCGTCTTGACGTTTGAATTTTGACAAAAGCCTGGAGGCCCGTCCTGTCGCGGTTTATATAGGTTAGTGGATGGACCCGGGGGGGGTTGTTTTGTGGTAGGTCACGTGATGTTTGTCGCACTTCAATCACTAGGTGAGGGAGGTGCGGGGTGGCGTGTAGGTATTCCGTTTATGTCTTTAATTTCGATATTTAGCCGTGCTTTGTCTTTTCAGGGTTTGAACCGAGGTTCCAGCGAGGTTGAATTTCGTCAGATAACGTTATATTCCTACCTGTTGTAGGTTCAAACTCTTTACTGGTGTTTTGTGGTTTGGTCATGGTTTTTCTATGATTTGGGCCCATATGTGTCCTTTCCTGCCTCGCGAGCAGTTGCCTGTTTGTTTTATTGATAACTGTTTGCCGAGGATAATTAATTATTGTTAATTATGTCTTTATTTGTGAGTTTTTTTTACGGATGTCTGACTGATTTTTATGTTGTTCTCGTTTCCATGCATTCTCCTATGTAAGGATTATCTTGTTCTCTCTTTGTTCATTCAATTTCGTGAGAGATAGATTTGTTTTATGTGTTTTTCTTAATATTAATGTTTTATCTGTGAGTGGGGGTACGCGGCGAAGCTTCATGTGAAGGTACCCTGTTGATTTGTCTCGAGGCTTCGTGAAATCTCGAGAGTTCCACAAATTCTTTTCTCTTTTCTCCGTACTGTAGCGTTCTTGGTGTTTTCGCCTTTTGAGTAATATAGCCTACTGGGGGTAGGGCCACCTGCGTTTGGCTTTGCCCGGTCTTCGTATAGGGCGGGGGCTATTGCGCTGGTCTAGTAGATCCGGCGTGTGCTTACCGTCCCGCCTCCTGTCTAGTTGGCCTCGTTCGGGAGGAGTTCCCCTCGCGTGCTCTGTTTTGTTTACGGGGTGGTCTTTTGGATAGGTGGGCCTTCTAGTTACGCCATTATTTTTAAGGTGTGTACTTTACGACTCTATGTGGGTACCTACTTATCTCTTCTGTTCTCCTCGTCCTGTGGGTGCTTCTTTGAGACGTTGGATTGTCTTGTCTGAAGATAACTACTCATTTCCTTTGTCTGGTTTTGTATGCTATGTGTCTCTGTTAAAGTTAGCTTGGTTAGTCTTTGTTTGGTTGAATTAAGGTTTTTAATTCTAATAGCGGATCGCTGTAATTGCGTTCCGTTACAATATTGTAACGGAAATTGCGGTCCGTTACAATATTGTAACGGACCGCAATTACAGCGATCCGCTACTAGAATTAAAAACCTTAATTCCACCCAAACATCCAAACACACACCAACAAACACCGACTACAACTAACGGAGAAAACAAAGAAATCACCAAAAAGTGGTTATCCATTAACCATACGGGCAAAGACGGAGCAAACAAGCACCCACTGGACTAGGAAAACATAGTAGAAAAATAGGTACACACAGGCAACCGCGAGTACCCACCCTAAAGAGCATGGCGTCATTATTAGGCCCCACCTAATTCGAAGATTACCATCAAAACTAACACAGCGCACAAGACGCGAGCAAGGCGAAAGGGAGGACGGACAGCAAGACCACGCGCTGTAGACCGAACCCCAGCGTAGTAGCCCCCGCCCTAAGAAAAAGCGGGCGGAACCACGCGTAAAACCAATCGGTCATACCACACAGACGGCAACATGCTAAGAACGCCACAGTACGGAGAAACGACAAAAGAATTAGTGGAATTCTTGAAATTCCACAAATCCTCAAGATGAAACAACAGGGTGCCTTCACATGAAGCCTCACCACATACCCCCACTCACGGATAAAACATTAACATTAGAACAAAAGCATAAAACAAGCCAATCTCTCACAAAACTCAATTAACAAATTGAGATCAGGGCAAGCCCTACACTGAAAACACACGAAAACGAGAATAACATAAAAATCAGGGAGGTATACCTAAAAAACACATTAAGAAACAGAAAATTGGCAATAATTGAGCATTTCCGGCGAATTCCAAACAATAAAGCAGACAGGCGAACACATATGAGGTATAAAAAAACCCACATGTGACAAAATTAGTAAAGAACGTTGATCAAACCACAAAAAACATCAAAAGAAAGTTTGAACCTCCAGCAGGTAGGAATTTAACAGTAACCAACAGAACACAACCTCGCTGGAACCTCGCTTCAAACTCTGGAAAGACAAAGGCACCGGCTAAATATAGAAATTTAAGACAACGGGACACCTACAAGCTACCCCGCACCTCCTTCACCTAATGATTGAAGTGCGACAAACATCACGTGACCTACCACAAAACACCCCCCTCGGGGGACCATCCGCTAAACTATTAGGTGCGCAACTAAGTTCCCGCTGTTTTTCAAGAGATGGCTCCAGTAGTAAGTGCTGGTCGATTGGGACATAACCAAAACGTCATGAACCAAGCTTAGACATATGGTAAACAAACCGCTTTGACACGTTAGTGATTTTGTTTTTGCGTCATATACTTTCGGTTGTGTGAAAATGTCTGATTTTGTGCCAAATAATAGTCATTTGCGGGAAGTGTTGCTTTTCTTCTGTCATTCGAAGAAAACGGCGACTGAAGCGCATCGAGAACTCCAAAAAGTTTACGGAGATGCTGCTCTAAGTGAAACAACATGCCGTGATTGGTTCCGTCGCTTCAAAGACGGTGATTTTGATGTTGACGACTGTTCGCGTGAAGGAAGGCCAAAAACTTTCGAAGACGCTGAATGGAGGTATTGCTCGATGAGGATCGGTGCCAAACGCAAAAAGAGTTTACTTCAGCATTAGGAGTTACCCGCCAAGCCATTTCCAAGCGATTGCATGCGTTGGGAGTGATTCAAAAATAAGGAACTTGGGTTCCTTATGATTTGAAGCCAAGAGACGTTGAGCGTCGTTTTTTCGCCTTGTGAACAACTGATCCAGCGGCAAGAAAAGAAGGGTTTTCTTCATCGCATCATTACGGGTGATGAAAAATGGATTCATTACAGCAACCCAAAGAGAACAAAATCATGGGGACTGCCCGGTCATGCTTCTACGTGATCGGCTCGTCTGAATATTCACGCTGCGAAGATTTTGCTGTGTATTTGGTGGGACCAGGGCGGTGTTATTTATTATGAGCTAATGAAATCGAACGAAACCATCACTGGGGAACGGTATCGAACTCAATTGATGCGATTGAGCCGAACACTGCGCGAAAAGCGGCCACAATACGAGCAGAGGCACGAAAAAGTGATTCTACTGCATGACAACGCTCGGCCTCACGTTGCCAAACCCGTTGAAACCTACTTAGATACGCTCAAATGGGAAGTCCTACCCCACCCGCCATATTCCCCAGATATTGCGCCGTCCGATTATTACTTGTTCCGTTCGATGGCACATGGTCTGGCTAATCAGCAGTTCAGCTCATAACGTTATGCCTGTACCGGGTAATTAGATTATTCGGTATTCGGTATAATATTAAAAAGTTCTTATTTTTTGGGATCGTTTACCTATAAGGAGATGGATCTCGAATTATCGATGAAAACGCGAATTTATATAAATGGATGTATTTATTATAGGCAACGGTAACTTTCCGTTGTCTATCTAAAAGTTAATAAATGGGTGTACAATAATTCGTTGTTTCGAGTACTTGACGAGGAACCAACGGTTCTCTGTTGAGTCTAATTTAATTCTGCTTTTAGTAAAGCAGTAAGCAACTGCGTTTGTTAAAATCTCTTAGTTGACAGTTTAGCTTTAGCCAATCGTAGATCGCCTAGCGAGTCGTTTCATGCTGCGTCGGCGTCTACCTCGCATCCTGTCTTGTATGACAGCTGTCTTTTGGAATTTCATATCTAGCTATGTCAGCTAAGGAATATTCCTGAGAATACGTGAAGTGGAATATTCCGCGACATAACAATAACAAGACATCTCAAAATGACTTGATTCGTGGACAGCCTCAAAAGATGAACACTTCTACCGTGATGGTATTCGAGCTCTGCCAGAAAGATGGGAAAAAGTTGTCGCTAGCGATGGGCAATATTTTGAATGATTCATTTGTAAACATTTTTTCACAATAAAGTTGCATTTTCATTAAAAAAAAAAAAAAAACAGCGGGAACTTAGTTGCGTACCTAATTTATAAACCGCGACAGGACAAGCCTCTAGGCTCTTGTTGAAAATTATTCCTCAAGACGAAGTGCTGCCTGACAGCCGACCTAACTTCATATCAATTTTAAATTCAATATGTAAAGAACAAGTGTTCTTTCGATCAATCGATTCCCCTGCATTGCGCTTGGCCGTCGTTTGATCGAACGAAACCATAACGATAATCACTAACAGTTTGGCAATTTTCATGATATAAACCAGTGTTCTTTTTCTCAACTGATTCCCCTGCATTGCGCTTGGCCGTCAATTGAGTAAACGGACTAATCAGGATACTCTATGAGGAAAGGGCTCCCCTGCATTGCGCCTTGGTCGCCCCCAATCACAACATCAGGGCACTCTTCCATTAACGTGTCCCCACGCATAGCGCCGTGGCTACATGTCTTTTGGAGAGTGAAGAAGTACGTGTGTCACCAGGTCAAGAGAGTGGCATCCCGACTTGCTGCACCACGCGCACTAGACTCGTAGGGTGTACCTGCGTGGGTGGGACCACGTCAGGGCCAGCACCAACTACCACCTGTCACGTACGGATACCTCGGCTAATCACGACAATTAAGGGACCAAATCGTAAGCCCTTTAATGGCACGACAAGGTAGCTTAATCGAACGTGAATAAAGGCCTCAGTATCCGGGGTACAGGAAGAGTTAGTTGGTCATAGCTGCGAACCCGGTGTCCTGTGCGAACATCGAGCTATAGCTAGGGACCCAAACAATTACAAAGACGAGTAAGATACAGTAGCGGACAAAAGTTTAAGACGATGAATTACAATTTGGTTCATAGATCTGTCATACAAGTACTAACGTTTCCTTCGGCTTGTTGTTTTTTTACAATAGATGTGTACGTTTGACCTTCATAATGTAGAAGTCTCGGTCGTCAAATGTAAACAATATAGATTATACAATTTTTTTTTCTTCCAACCATCTGTAAACAGCGGACAAGTTTAAGACGATCTGTCGAACAAGATACCCGTAGTCGATCCACGCAATAATTTGATATATTAATACTGTAAATAGTTTGTGGTGTATCATCCAGTGTCTTAAGTTTAATTACGTACGAAAAGAGTATGGGTAAAGCCCGTAATTTGTCATCAACTGAACGAAAACTAATCGTGTCTCTACGGAAGCAAAATGAGACATTTTCTTCAATTGCAACTCAAATGAATCGATCAGAAACTTCATGTAAGCAAGCGTGGTACAAGTTTGTGAATACTGGGGACTATTTTGATCGACCAAAAAACGGTAGACCGCGGAAAACCACGCCAACGCTGGATCGTCGGATTCATCGATTAAGCGAGAGACATCGTTTTCGTTCAGCAGTCGATATCAGAGCTGAAATATCCAGTAATAATGATGCACAAATTAGTGTAAGAACTGTTCGAAGACGATTAGACGAATTCAATTTGGAAGCACGAAAGCCACGGAAGAAGCCGATGCTCAGTAAAAAGAATAAAAAATTACGACTGCAATTTGTCAAGGCTCATCGGCATTGGACAAGTGAGGATTGGCAAAATGTACTATTTTCGGACGAATCCAAATTCAACCGAATTTGTTCTGACGGGATACTGTATGTAAGACGTCGAATTGGCGAAGATTTAAATCCTCGATGTGTTTTACCGACAGTTAAGCATGGAGGTGGAAACGTAATGGTGTGGGCATGTTTTTCTCGCAATGGTCCTGGACCAATACGCCGAATTAATGGAATCATGGACCGTTTTCAATACTTGGATATATTGAAAAATACTATGTTACCGTATGCCTACGAAAATATGGGTGATAATTTTATTTATCAACAAGATAATGACCCAAAGCATACGGCTGGGGTAGTGAAAAGTTTTTTTTCAAGATGAAAAAATCGCTTTATTACCGTGGCCGTCGCAGTCGCCGGATTTAAATCCAATTGAAAACTTATGGTGTACCATAAAAAGAAGGGTTCGAAGAAATAAACCAAAAAATTTTGACGATTTGTACTCTTTGGTTGAAAAAACGTGGAATGAAACAACTGTGGACGACTGCAAAAAATTAATTGATTCAATGCCTCAAAGATGTGCTGATGTGATAAAAAATAATGGACTGTGGACAAAGTATTGAAGGGAGGAAAATATCTGTATATTTTCTACCAAAAAATATTTTTTTACGTATAGTCTTAAACTTTTGTCCCCGAAGATATCAAACAAATTTATGTTTTCTTTGTTTATTGTATCTAATGTTGTTACGCGCAAAATTGAATTTATGTAATAAATATATGAATTAATGATTAATTAGCTAATACAAAAAAAATCCACTGAGTCAATTCTTTTCATAAAAAAATAAAGGATTACTTTTTTTTTCCTCTCCGTCTTAAACTTTTGTCCGCTACTGTAGGTAGGTAAATTCACACACACCACCTCACAGTACGACACTCGCGATCCCACTCTAAGCTCACCGCGCAAACATCAGCAGGGCGGAGCCTCGAAAGGCAGACCACACGAACGAATACTCCAAACAATAACATATCGAAATAGCATGTCACCAGCTAGACGTCCGATGATTAAACAAGGCTGACCGGTATGTCTAACGAATGTACCAAGGAACGCCCTGTATGAGGACGAAACACCGGCAGTAAGAACCAACAGGTCCCACCCGTGTAAAATTAAATAGAGACGCGGAGTACACCAATGGCAATCGAGCTTCGCACAGACGATATCCTGAAAACACACAACTCTAAAGGGTCCGCATCTGTAATTTAAGAAAATCGCGTAACAGCAAAAGCGCGATAACCCTAATAGAAAAATTGAGTGTTAAGCTCCGTATAGGCGATATCGCATCGCCATACGAATAATCGAGTCAAAACCCGAAAATAACCGAAAATAAATCCGCATATGTAACTTTAGATCTCGCGTAAAAGCAAACGCGATAAACCCTGAAAAAGAAAATTAAGTGTTTAGCTCCGTATGGCCGATATCTCATCGCCATACGAATAATAGAGTCAAAACCCGAGATAACGGAAGCAATTCCGCATATGTAATTTTAAGATAGATCACAAACGCGACTGAAGGTCAGACACCATCCGAACGATACTAGATCGTCCTACTCGACCATAAAACTCCATTCCATCCTCTTCACCAATATAACAAAACAGTCAGTGCCTTACGCACAAACAAGATAGAGAATTACCCTACCAATACAAAGACCAATGATGAAAGGGTAACAAATCGCATGTCCACTACGGACATATGCGAATCAACAAACCCAAACTGAGGTCTCACAACAAAAACAATAAAAAGAAAATATCACAATAGAATCAATCACTTATAAAACTTATAAAACAATAGACACAACTTAGCCCATCCAGCCCAGAGCACGAACCTGTTTCGAGCGACCAATCCTCTCCCAACGGTCTAGGAAAAACCGCACTTGAAATAAAAATAAAAACTACGCGATTTCACGCAGCCGCTTGATAAACGCGCATAAACCATTTAAACACAACGCAGGATAAAAATCAAGTGCATTAAGCATTAAAATCGCGAAACGTTTCAATATATTTTATACACATTTAACACGCATATTTAATACGTATATTCTATACACATATTTCTTGCGCGACCCAGTAGTGCTTTACACTGCTGGGTATACACCTTTTGCTTAGGTCAGCGGTCCCACACTGACCGGCGGGACGCGGAGCATCGGCGAGACGCGCTGCGCCCCGCTAATCACCTGTTACCTTTTGCTTAGGTCAGCGGTTCCACACTGACCAATGGGACGCTGCGCATCGGCGAAACGCGCTGCGATTCGCTATTCATTTTTGCATTGTTCTTAGGGGTGCCTTCAGCACTGCGCTATTTAGTGAGTTCATCTCTGGGGGCCGACCACGACGGTCCACCCTCAAAATAACACGGGTCCGCATTCACCTATCGAAAGACTATTACAATATAACAATTACAATGACATTTACAATTGTGTTTAAATACCATTCAACTATTTTAATATACAGGGTGCGCCATATTTTATGTCGGTATGTAAACATTGAATATCTTTGACATTTATCAACCGATTTACTTGAGTAGACCCTTTTTGAAACGTGAATTCAGTAGAATGTTAACCATGAATCGCTTCACACCGGAACAATGCGCCCAAATAGTGACTCTGTACATTGAAAGGAGTCGTTCAGTTGTGTTAAGTCAACGTGCATATCGTCGAGGTCCATTTCACACTCTCTGGCGCCGTTAACAAGAAAAATTGCCGCATTTGGGGAACGGAGAATCGACACGAGATCCATGAAACAACATTGCATGACCAAAAAGTAACTGTTAGGGCCGGCGTTTGCGCCAAAACCATCATTGGGCCATTTTTCTTCAGAGAAGGCGAAACAGTCGATGGGAATCGATATCGGTGGATGTTGGCTCATTATGTCTGCCCACAAATGTGTAAAAAAAGGGCTGGACGGTTACTGGTTTCAACAAGACGGTGGGCCATGCCACACTGCAAATCGAACAATGCAGTTTCTGCAACGAAAATTCCCTGGACGTATGGTGTCAAAAAATGGAGACATTGACTGGCCACCCAGATATCCAGATTTGACCCCTCCGAACTTCTTTTTGTTGGGTTATTTGGAAAAGCAAAGTGTACGCCAACAAGCCTCAGACCATTGACGAGCTCAAGGCAAACATTCGTGCCGAAGTCATCGCTATACTGCCCGAGATGCTCGAAAAATTTATGGAAAACGCAGCAAAAAGGGTACATTTTGCTTTGGCCAATAAAGGCGGCCACTTGATTGATGTTGTATTCTAAAACGAGTCCAAATGAATTGTGAAGGATCAAGTTAAATAGAAATACCTTATATATGGAAATCGGTTGTTTTTCTTAAAAGTTATTCAATGTTTACATACCAACATAAAAGATGGCGCACCCTGTATATATATAATGACAATATTCTATTCGGTCACTGTTTTAATACATAGTGCATCTGTTTGTGGTTAATTCTATGCTTAAATGTTTATTTCTTTAAACCCGCCCCTCACCAAACCAACACCAATCCCTGGCCAGTACATTCTGGCCTAAAATGGAGATAAATATAAATTATTCTTTCGTTGCGTCCCTTCTTTCAAACCCGGGACGTAACAGTACTCAATAAACCTAAAATTCCGGACCATTCATGGTTAAATATTCAATTTGGCTTGAATAAATATAATGCCAAATTTCGAGAATATTATTGCAGGGATTATAATAAGATTGATGTAAGTGTATTTATGAATTTGTTAGAGAGGAAGATGGTACAAAATCTACAAAAAGAGAAATCTGTGATGGATAGAGCGAATAAATTTGTTGATAATTTAGTGGAAATATTAGACATTGTGGCACCGAAAAGAAGAATTAGAATTCCAAAAATGTGGGAAGGGAAAAATATTATAGTATACAGCGGCAGTAAGATTGACAGCAGTAAGAAGGGATGAGGCGTATAACACAATAGTATTTAGTGACATGAGTCAGTGTTGTAATATGTAAATCGTATACTCGTGATTGAAATCTGCTATGGTACTCATCGCGACATCTGCTAGTTAACAGCGATTGTGTACAGCGAGGCGAGTACAAGTGTAATGAGCGCACTGCGCACACGTCATCCTCCGTAAAGGATAGACGGCGATGTGTACTGAGCTCGTGCTCTACAATAACTACTACTGCAAGACTCCGATGTAAACGGACGTACTGCCGACGGGCATTTGACACCTTACTAACTACAATATACTCGTATTATATACATTTCATTAACCTCACAGTGTTCATTTATTTTCCGAACCACTCCAACAGTCAGCATTGGCAATATTTTAGAATGATGAGAAACGTGGTGATGAATATTATTAGAGTAAAGCAAAAAGAGTATTACGAACAGAAGATAGATTTCAATAAAGATGATCTTAAAGAAATGTGGATAACTTTAAAGGAACTAATTAATGGAGAATCAGTAGGAACAATGATAAAGGAATTAGATTTTGAATTGCCATTGAAAAAAGGAGGGGACGGTTTGGCAGTCAAATTTAACTTATTCTATGTGCAAAGTATTGAGGATATAATGAAATCTATACGAGAAGCAGAGGGTATTTCAAATGATAATGCAATGTCTCAGATTATGGGGAATAGGGGGATCTAGAGGAGTTTAGATTGATTAATGAAAATGAATTAGAAAGAATAATTATGGAATTGCCGAAAAAGGGTATACAGGGGGGGATAATCAGTGATATGCTAAAAATCTCATTTCATATAATGAAAAAAGAATTTGCAGGTTTCATAAATGATTCACTGTAGGTAGGATGCTGCCCGGAAGGATGGAAAACATCCACAATTATACCTATACCAAAAGTAGACAAACCACAAAAGGCAAGTGAATTTAGACCAATTAACATGCTACCCATTTATGAGAAAGTTATGAGCTGGTGGTAAAAAAGCAGATTGAAGAATATTTTGAAGGTAATGGTATTGTAACGGAAAATCAATCACGATTCAGAAAAAATCACTTATGCGAGACAGCAATACAGATAGCGATTCATGAGTAGAAGCTAATACTTAGCGAACTAGGAAAAATGGTAGGTGTTATTTATATGGACCTTAAGCATGCATTTGAAACTGTCGATAGGAATAGATTATTAATGAAATTATATTATTATGGTATAAGAGGTACTGTATTAAAATGGATAAGATCATACCTGTGTGACAGGATGCAAAGGGTGCAATTTAATAACGAATGGTCTGAATTAATTGATACGGAATATGGAGTACCACAGTGTGGAGTGTTGGTTCCCCTGCTGTTTATTATTTACATGAACGATATTGTAGATATTTGCCAAGACAATATGGAAATATGCCAAGAAGAATGTTGTTGGATAATCAGCTGGCGCACGGCGATCGATATTCGCCGTGCGTCGACCTGTTGCTGTGCTCTAGCACGCTGCGTTCGGTTGGGCCGGAGATAGCCGAGGCAGGGCTCCGCGGAGCCGAGGCTGTGCCTCGTAGGCACGCCGCGTTGAGCGAGAGGATGTCTCTCTCGCTTGACTTCGGCTTCGCTCACCGGCTATCTCTCTCAATTGACTTCTGCGCCCAACGACGCATTCATATCCCGCAGCCATATTGGAAATTTAGACACTTTTGCAACGCATCCTCTGAACAGCACACGCATCAAAGGACTCTCGGACCTTTTCTTTGTCGCAATTCACCGGACTCGCTCAACTTCTCGCTCACCAGGCTCAGAACTCAAGGTAAGCGTACACTGATATAATACAGAGCAATTCACTGTCAGTGAGGAGGAAAATAGCGGTACATCAACATTTTTGTCTCAGTTTGTGGCGTGCGCTGCAACACGTGCTGCACCACGTTCTCCTCACTCTATTTTGCCGGCTTAATTAATATAATTACGCATGTGCTTTGCATTCACTGTAGTTTCCCCCAGAAAATCTGCTGGGAAAATACAGTGGCTATACTCTGCTTATTTGTGCATCCTCAGTCTATGTTGTATTGTGCTACGCAGCGCTGACTGCGTAGCTGTTCTCACATTCAATCACAGCACTCAAGCAATCTTAATTGCAAGTGCTCTCACCTATTCGCTGCAACTTCTCTCAAATAAATCTGCTGAGAGCTTTCAGTGAATAATTGACACATTTTAAGCACTCATTTATCTCATAGCGTGGCGTGCTCCGCAGTACTGGCTGCAGCACGTACACCGCTCTCAGTACCTACAGCACACAATTAATATAATTGTTGATTTTGTATGAGAGCTGACGGAAATTGGAATGAACCGCTTTCTCAAGATAACAACAATGTGTCTGATTTATTTATTGAGTGAGGCTTCATTACTTTCAATATCTTCGCAGATTTGTCAAGCTACATCGGACGGATTCTCAACAAATGTAGTATAAAAAATTTTGCGGATGATACAATAATATATGTAAAAGGTGAAAGTTGCGAGGAACTGGAAAATAAATTGTTGTTCAGTTTTCACGCTTACCAAGTACACACTCACCTCATGCACACGCTACAGTCACAATCATCTGACGCCTCGCGTCATATGGTATAGCTCGCAGGTATGCTATATCGATTTATCGACTGCGCACTCATGCATATTGTCCATCTGCTCACATCCTCGATCGAAGCTCACTCAAGCGGCCAACGCTGTTAGCGTGGCCCCATCGGCAAGACCACTCACAAGTCTCGCCTTCCATCGCTGACAGCAAATCACCAGCAAGCTGTGACGCACGTCCGTCTTCTTGATACTCTGCCGCGTGGTCGACGGATGTGGCCATTGTTCTCACTCGAGTCGCTCGCAGTACACGTTCCCGCGTAAAACTCACAGAGATATTCACTCGTTCTAATCACTTTAGTGCGCATTCATTACTATAGTGTAGTACATTCTTGGTCAAATCACCCGTGTTTCAACTCAGTGTTAGTGAAAATCACAGCAGATCACCAGAACTATAGAACCATTCACATAAAAGTCAACGGCGTGGTTCGCTCGTTGGCTGCATAGACGCCATTCTGCCTCGCACCGATCATCGGCGTCCGGACACTCATCAGCCTGCCGTGTGGCTTTACTCGAGCTCTACAACCAGACCGTATCACCAGGATCAACCACACGGAATCAACAAGTCAACTCAGAGGCCTGAGAACCTACTCACCAACAGTACATCAACACGCAGGCCAGACCAATCACAGTAATATATTTGTTATAATCAACAGGTATTTTTCATGCAACCAATGTTACATAATTTAAATAAACATTGAATTTATTATTGTTAATTACTGAGTGCATTTAATTATTTATACTTGTCACCAGGATCCTTAATCTTACTATTCGCATCTGTCACTCGACATGCTACGTGTGAATGTATCGACTTGCTACCTGTCGATAGATTAGATATAATGTACTCATACTCAATATCATACTCAATTAACATACATTTTTTGGTCCTTCGAGCCGGATATAATTTACTCACACTCATTATCATACATTTTTTGGTCCTTCGAGCCGGATATAATGTACTCATACTCATTAACATACAATTGTATATAATGATTTGTAAAGTACAAAAATTGTTGATAGAGAATAAGTTAAAAATGAATGAAACCAAAACGAAATTTATGATAATTAGAGGTGTTAGAAATGAGTTAAAAGGTGTTGTTAGACTTCAATGTGTAGATGGAGCTATGACAGAATGAGTGGAGAAGATGAAATATTTAGGTATTATTATTGATAGTAAGCTCAGAATGGGTGGTCATTGTGAATACATGCTTAACAAAATAGGAAAAAAAGGGTTTTTTAAATGAAATAGGTAAAGATATTTTGGTCTGAACAAGATGTATGATATACAAGACGATCATAGCCCCGCATTTCGAATATTGTGCGACATTGATGGTTGACATGGAAGAGACTGAAATGAGTAAATTGCAGATTGCTCAGAATCGAACTATGAGGGTTATTTTACAGTGCAACCGATATACTAAAGTAGAGAGCATGTTGCAGGCGCTGCAATTTATGCCTGTAAGGCTGAGACGTCATTAAAATGGATGTATATTTAATTTCAAAATAGTTAGAGATCTACTACCAATCCAATTGAAAAAGAGGATGGAAATAGTGGGTACAGTAACTAAAAGACGAACACGACAAGCTGATAATTTAGGATTCCAATTCCGCAAAACAACTGGTGCGCAGATTAGCTTATTTTACGATGGAGTAAAAATGTGCAATGCACTTCCGAGTAATTTAAAAAGTGGGACAAAATTAACAAGTTTAATAAAATGTGAAAAGATTATATATTAGATGTAAGTCCAATGAAGATAATGTAAATATATTGTATATATATTGGCAATAGCCGCGAAGGCTAATAAATGCTCATTCTCTCTCTCTCTCTCTCTCTACTTGGAACGAAGCGAGATGGCAGATCCGCTGATAAGAGCTCGGGGGCCTGTGATATGCAAACAATGTAAAAAGGAAATAAAGACTGAAACGTATAAATGTGTACCATGCGAAAAATACTTTCACCCTAGCTGTCACAAGCTGCATGGAGTATATAACACAGATAATGAACTAGTGCTGTGCGAGGGGAAAATGGAAAGGGTAATAGTGAAAACAAGTGAAAGGGAAATGTTAGCTGCGGACATGAACAGGGAAACAAGAATGTCGGAAATAGAATCAACGGGACTGCACGTAAAGATCGATTATATGTATAAACTAGTGAAGGAAATGAAAGATGAAATATTAGGCAAACAAATGATTAAGAGAACATTGAGAGAGACGGTACAGGAGGAAATGGAGAAGGTTAGGGCAGAACTAAGCGGTTGGACAGAAAAAGAATAAGAAAAGGTAATAAATAAATTAAATATAGTCAATAATGAAGCAGAAGATAAAAGGAAAAGCTATTGTGAAGTGATGAAAAAGGACCAAGAAACAGTGATATTCATCAAACCAAGAAAGGAAAGTGACGAAATAACAAGTGAAGTTACGAAAAAGGACATTAAAAACAAAATTCATGTCTTAGCACTTGGAGTTGGAATTACTAAAGTAAAGAAAGTGACTAGAGGAGCAGTAGTAGTGGGTTGTGAGAATACATCGCAAACGGATAAATTTAAAGAAACAGCAATGGAAAAATTAGGACATAAATATGAAGTAAAAGCACCAAAGAAAAAGAATTTGAAAATGAGAATTTTTTACATAGATAAAGAGGACCGTGAAAACGAACATGAATTCTGGAATAAAATAAAGGAACAAAATAGTTTCGATAGAACAGGATTTGAGGGTAAAATAGTACATAGATCGAATGGAGCAAATAAAAGAGGAACAACGGTCATCGCAGAGATAAATGCTGAGGGACAAGAAATAATTCTAAAAAAAGGAAAATTAAAAATTTAATGGAAAAAATGTAAAATATAATGTGTATAGGTATATTAAGATGCTATAAATGTTGTAGATTTTATCACATAGCGAGAGACTGTACGAGAAATTGAATGTGTGGAAGCTGTGTGGGAAAGCATGCGACAAGAGAATGTAAAAATAATGAGAAGAATTGTGTAAATTGTGAAGAAAAAATCAAAAGGCTCAAGATATGAATTATAAAATCGAATTATTCGACATACGATAAAAATTGTGAATGTTATAAACGAGAAATTGAGGAACAAAAAAGTCACATTTTATGCAGTATATAACAACCAAAAAATAGAAATAAGATAAATAACATAATGTGTCATAAAATTGAGAAGAAGAGAAATAGTATAATTTGTCTTAATGCACAAGGTTTTTTAAGACATAAGGATAAAATAGAATTGTTGTTATAAATAAATACAATCCAATGGTACTAGGGCTTACAGAAATACATGTAACGATTGATGTAGAAGATCCTGAGCTCTACGTGGATGGGTACGTATATATAAGAGAAAACTCAGAAAATAATAGAACAGGGGGGTGGGGGCTATTAATATATATAGATAAGAAGGCTAAATTCGAAGTGTTATTCAGTAAATCCTATGATAAAAACTGGTAGGTAGCTGCAATAAAAGTTAAAGATAAAAAATTGAACTTTAAAGGGCTAATTATAGTTATCTATCATTCGCCAAACAGTAGTGATGCAAATTTTGTTGATTTTCTAGAAGAAATATGCAATGAGGATGTATTGAATGACAATGTAATAATTATGGAGGATTTCAATATTGGTATGAAATTAAACAATTATATACAAAAAAGAGTAATGAGAGTTATGAATGGAGACGGGCTGCAACAGCGAGTCAGAAAACCAATGAGAATAGTAAGGAATTCAGAAACAATAATTGACTTAATGTTTTCGAATATAGATATTGAAGTATCAGTTTGGCCTGAACCCAAAATAACGGATCACTCGGCGGTAGTTGCGGAATGGTATGCGGAGGTAGGAGAAGGAAAAGAAAGTGATAACATTGTAATTTATAGGGACTACAAAAATATGGATACACAGAGATTTAGAAACTTAATAAAAGAAAAAGTGAATTGCAATGAAGGAGAGAACATCGATTGTATGGCGAATGAAATAGTGGATAATGTAATTGCGTGTTTGGATAAAGTAGCACAGAAAAAAAGTAAGAATAAAAGAGAAATGGAAAAGGAAACAGTGGTTCTCGCAAGTGATTAATCAAATGATTAAACAAAGGGACGAAGCATATAGGTTAGCGCGAATGAATGAGAATGAGGTAGATTGGGAAGTGTTTAAAAAAATAAGAAATAGAATAGTTGACGTATGCAGGAAAGCAAAACGAACGCATTTAGAAAATAAATTAGATAGAAACAAAAATGATTCTAAGAGAATGTGGCAAGTATTGAAAGAAATGTTGAAAGGAAAGGTAATAGATAGGGAATATAAAGAGATCCAAGATGGGGATAAACTAATTAGAGGGGCAGAGAAAATACCAAATGCTTTTAATGTTAGCATAGTAAACACTATAAGCGACATGTGTGACCCGGAACATAAGGAACAAGGTATAGCAAGAATTAAGATGCATACTGCAGAGGTATTGAAAGAGTTACAAAAAGTAACGAGAGAACAGATAAACAAAATAGTGAGACAATGGGAAAATAAAATAGGTACGGAAGAGGGTATAACAGTTGGAATCTTTAAAATTATTGTTGAAGAAAAAGGGGATGAGATGTGTTACTTAATAAATAAATCATTTGAGGAAGGGAAATTGCCAGATAAATAGAAAGAATCAATAGTGGTGCCGATCCTGAAAGTGAGGGGAACAATAAACATAGAAGAATTTAGACCAATAAACAAACTACCAGTGTACGAAAAGTTAATATAGATCGCAGCGCAGAAACAAATAGTACAATATCTAGCAGATAAAGGGCTAATAAATGAGTGTCAATCTGGATTTAGGGAAAAGCATTCATGTGAAACAGCGTTGCAATGGATAATTTCGGACTGGAAAAGTATGATAGGGAAAGGAAAAATGATAGGAGTAGTGTTCTTGAACCTAAAAACGGAACGTATCTCGCATTGTTAAATTGTCCTTTACTTTTATTAGATTTTATTCGACTATGGTAGGGATTATTATTATTATTTTGACGTGAGTTACTTTATTATTGTTTTCTATTTTACTTTATTTAATTGGTCCTTGTTGTAGCGTGTCCGCTACATCGTAGATAGCTCGACGTATAATTACACAATCGAGTCACTATCCTCCGACCTGCCGGTACCCGTGTAAACCCCGTAGGTTCACCGTACGACGTTCAAATTAAACCGATCGAATAAGCTTTGGAAGTGATTGCGGTATAAACGGACAATTGCGATATGCGCAGATAATAATTATAGTTCGCGAGGCGAGGAAATGCCTTGCTTCGCACTTTAACCGAAATTTACTTACAAATCTTTGGCGCGAGTCGTCGGGCAAAGAATATCGCTCGAGTCGTCGTTGCAACTGTTGTGCCGCGGAATATTCCACTCCGTATTTAGTATATTCGGGAATATTCCATAGTAACGAAACATTGGAATTCGTTCAAGACAAGAAACGAAGTCCAATGCCCGATCGTATGAACGACCCCAAGAACGCTGACGCAGCATGAGCGACTCGCTTGGCGTTCGGGCGAAAGGCTAACGCTAAAATTGCGAATAAAGGGATTTTCGTGAAGACAGTTAGCAACTGCTTTACGAAAAGACAGTATTAAATTAGATTGAAAAGAGAACGGTTGGTTCCTCGTTTAATACTCGAAACAACGCATTATTGTACTTCTTACTTTGATATATAAATAGGCAACGGAAAGTTACCGTTGCTTATAATAAATACTTCCTTTTATATAAATTCGCGTTTCCATCTTTTACTCGAGATCCATCTCCTTATCGGCTAACGATCCCAAAAAATAATAACTTTTAATATTATACCGACTACCGAATAATCCAATTACTCGGTACTGGCATAACATTTGGTGGCAGTGGTGGGATCTGCCGAAGTTAAGTGATTCGTGATTTATTAGGACAAAAGTGTTTTGGACAAAGTTAAGAATACTCTAAAGTGACGACTACGGCGCGTGCAAGAACACCAGTGTAGTTCGTGAAAACCCGACTAATCTAACGCGAAGCCGTGAAGTGAACGTCGGTGCGGGGTGACGTATCAGTCAACCGTTTAAAGTCCCGATTGACGGTGTCACGTCAAGTCACGGAAAACCGTACAAAGTGTACAGCCGAGTACGCAAAGCAGCTACTCGAGAAGAAGCCGTCGCGCAACCATTGGCGACGCACCAAGGACGAACCCAGGAACCAACGAAGAAACGGGTCAACAGCGTCAGGAAGGACGACAAGGACCATCGACCGAACAGAGATACAGGACAACAAGTCGGCAACAGTATGGAAAGGACAATCTTCCAGATCATCTATCTGTAAGTGGCGGTTACATTATACTTATACATATAGCCGATAAACTGAAGCCAGATAAAACAAATACTTTGAAATTTTGAAAACAAAATTAATAATTTTGCCAAAGCCGGAAGTCGTTGCCTGCGTTACAAGTAGAGTTCAACTCCCTCCGGCAGAGCCAGGGTGAAGACATCGCAGTATACGCCGCCAGGACTGAGCGTATCACCGTCGATATAATAGAAAAACTCTGCGAGGAAGCCACCTCGATGTTGGAGATGCGCATCGTCGAAAAAATAACACGGAAGAGCGCCCAGGCCAACTTCGAAAATGGACTGCATGGGCAGGTCCAAATTCTGGTGAGATCTCGTAATTACGCCACCCTCCACGAGTCCGTCACAGGAGCCATCGAGATCACGAATATGGTGCAGCCAAAGGGAGGGGTAGGTGGAGTATTAAGCCACCCCAGAAGGTCCCAAGGCGCATCACCCCGGCAGGGAGAAAATTGTTTCATCTGTGGAAACACTGGACACATGGCTAGAGACTGCACCCGCAGATCAGAACGAGTAAGCCTACCAGTACCCAGTGAGAACAAGTCAATCCACAATGTGGAAATAACCTGCAATTACTGCCAGAAGAAAGGCCACATGTGGAAAGACTGCCGGAAGAGACTGTCGCAGAATAAAAGCGAGCCAACGCAGCCGCCCCGACAGCCAAGAAACGCAGGCTACAAAGATGCAAAAAATACGGTAACTGCGGGGCCAGATCCAGCCACTGCAAGCGTGAACACGCTGGACGCACTGAGACTGAATACGCTAACTGTCCAGCAGAGACCTGCGTGCAAGCAGAAGAAAACAACGCTGCAGCTTCTACAAGTAACGTTGCCGGCGTCGAGTGCCACCGCCAGCGACTTCGATATCGATGCACCGTTGGCCACGACCGGGGTACTCACCCTCAAAGCGGACACCGGAGCGCAGTGCAGCATAATCAAAGAAGACTGTCTCAAGCCTGAGACCATGGTTAGCAGGTGCTCCGTGGAATTACAGGGTTTGGCGGGCGAAAAATTCACCCCCCTTGGTATAGCTAAAATTGTACTCGAGACACCGGCTTTAAATGTAGAGCATTGGTTCTACATCGTTCCGAACAATGTGCCGCTGAAGGTCAACGGACTACTTGGCATGGACTTTATCAAGCAGCATAAAGCGGACATCCTGCATGGCGAGATGCTCAAGTTGTATGGGCACTGCATGCCGCTACGGGACGGCGCGATATATTCGTCACCACGCGGTAGAACTGCTGCCACGTGCAAATACATAGGCCTGCTTACAAAGATAAATCTTCCTTCCGGAAACGGGTCTAACATGGATGCCGCCAAGAAAAATAAATTTGTCAGACTACCTACAAGGAGTAGGATCGGCCGAGGCATCATAGAGAGACCCCGTGTCACACCGTCAAGAACCAAAAGAGTGAGTTTAAATGTTCCTAAACACGACGGGGAAGTGCAACAGCCGACGGCGACACTCGAGCCGTCGGAGATAGCGAAGACCGTACGTCGCCGCGAGGTCAAGGCACTGCGCGTAAGCTCAGAGAGCACGGGGAAGAAGGCCAAGAGGTTTGCGCAGCGCCAACGGAAGCCCGACTTGGTGCCTCCAGCAGTGAAAGGCAAGCAGCTCGCGCAGGAATAGTGTGCGAATACAACGGTGTATTCCAACTACGAGGGAACAAGTGACAGCGCACGCACGAGGTGCAATATCGCGCACCCTTTAAGGTCGGATCGAAGGACCTAGGATCGCAACCCTTGCCTGGGAAGACCGTAAAATCGGGGCATGGGTTCGGTAAAATGCATAAAGCCAGAAAAAGAAATACTGATGCAGACGCTCAGAGTCGCATATATGCGACCACACGAGCCCAAGTGGGACAGGAAAGACAGTCCCACAAAAAAGAGAATGATAGCGCAATCGGGTATACGAACGGCCGCACAAAGCGGAGAGTCGAGGATACCCAAGGCAACCAGTATAACTCGTCGACATAGTAACACACGGAGTAAGAGCTACTCGCGATAGTATGGGCCCTAGCACAATTCAGGCCATATATTTAAGGTACCCGTTTCACAGTAGTGACGGACCACCAACCACTCACCTGGCTGTTCGGAGTAAAGGACCCAGGTTCGAGATTGATGCGTTGGAAAATTACATTGGCGGAACATGAGTTTAACGTAGAGTACAAGGCAGGAAAGCGCAATACGAATGGAGATGCGCTAAGTCGAATATGCCTTACTACGAAGGCCCAAGCGAGAGCGAAGAACGAAGTCCGTGTGTCGAAAGAGGACAGCACGACGGGGCAAGTAGGCACAACGAAAGACCGCACAAAGCGGACGGCCGAAGATACCCCGTATAGCCAAAGTAGCTCGCTGGAGCGAGAGGTCAAGCTTGCCCCCGAGCGAGACGAGGACAGCAAGCGCCCGGGTACGGACAGCCGCACAAAGCGGAGAGCCGAGAATACCCCGGGCCCGCCTAGCAACGCGGCAGAGAGAGAGGCCGCGCTGGCCAATGCGCCAGAAGAGGATAGAGAGATTCGCAGCGTGCCTGCAGAACGCTCTACTGAACCCCACAGCCCCACCGAAAAGCCGTGCGGTCGGGGAAGGGGCAGACCACGCAAGCAAGCAACGCAAGCCACTGGTAAGACTGCGAGCACCGCTAACAAGGATGGAGCGGGCCCAGCACAGCAAGGCAAACGTTGCAAGGCCGCTCGAGAGGGAGAGCGACCCAACGGCGGAGCCACCGGTGGGCACACCGAGTGCAGAAACTGCGGGCCGAACACCGCACAAGCCTGCTGAGGAAGCGAGGCAAGGCGGGGGCCACAGCCCGCGAACCTCCGGCAGCACAGACGGAGACAGTGTTACGAAAGAGCGCAGCGACTGCCGCAGTGGCGTAGCCATTCCCTTTCTCGAAGATCACATGAAAATCATAAAAGAATACCACGACACCCCCATAGGAGGGCATCAGGGTATCAGGCGTACGCTGCATCGGATCCGGACCAAGTACGACTGGCCCGGCATAAGAAGGGATTTGGAAAAATATATAACATCCTGCGAATCCTGCCAGAAAAATAAAATCGGGAAAAGGGAACGAGTACCGATGGTGGTAACTGACACCCCATCGAGGTCGTTTGAAAAAGTTGCGGTCGACATCGTAGGACCGCTACCGGAAAGCGTCAACGGGAAAAAATATATACTTACGATTCAAGACGCACTTACCAAGTATAGCGCAGCGATTCCACTGCCGAACCAAGAGGCTTCGACAGTAGCAAAGGCGCTCGTAGAAGAATTGATTTGCCGGCACGGGACACCGGAAATAATATTATCGGATCAAGGCACGAACTTCCTCAGCTCGACCTTCAAAGAGATATGTCGCCTGCTCCGAATCAAGAAGATACAAACGACGGCCTACCATCCGGAATCAAATGGCGCGCTAGAAAGATCGCATCGCACCCTCGCTGAATATCTGAAAAATTTCATAAATGAGGATCAAGGTAATTGGGACGAGTGGCTGCCTTACGCGATGTTCACGTACAACACCACTCCACATACGGGGACCGAATTGTCACCCCATGTATTGGTATACGGACGCGAAGCGGAGTTACCGACCGCCGTGAAGCAGGAGCCCCGCCGCACCTATGCGTACGACGACTACGTCCAAGAGTTACGCAAACGACTACGCACCGCATAGACTGTAGCACGAGACAACCTGAAAGGCGCGAAAAGACGGTCGAAGACTACATACGACCAAGGCGCACAGGTGCAGGAGTACCGCGTCGGTGAACGCGTACTCCTCCGCGACGAGACGGTGCGCAGGGGGCGGTCAGCCAAGCTGACCCTGAAGTGGACGGGACCTCACGAAATAGTAGAAAAGAGGCCCCCCGTCAATTACGTCATCCGAAAGGGACTCAAAATCCAGGCGGTGCACGCAAACCGCCTGAAGCTCTTTATCGAGCACTAATAGCTCAGGAATTAAGGAATTCGAATACTTATAGCTATTTAAAACTAAATATTAGCTAGAAAATAAATGTGGGAAGGAGCCCCTCAGGACGCAGGGTAGGGAGCTCCAATAAAATAGAAGAGGTCTTAGGAGACCTAATTTTAACAACAGGAAAAAGAGCGTATACATATCGGAAAAATATATTGAACGAAACAATTTCATTACGCAATGCGGAGAGGACGGAATACTGTGACCGTGCCAGAAAAGCACCTCGAAAAATGTATAGCATATCAATACTGACACAGGATAGTGTTTAAGCGTAGAGTATAAAAAGAATATATGGAGTAAATTGAAGAAATAAAGCCTCTAGGAGCATACATAATTTTGGAAAAAATAAGTCAACGTGCACACTCTATTCGGTTGATATACACATGTTAATAAGCCTCAGAGTGAGGAAGAAAGCACGCATTGGCAATCTAGTCCCAAAGCTGAATAGAGCACAGAAAGGCCTACAGCAAAAATGGACACAGATAACGGCCAGAAATGCGCGAAAAGGGTTATCCAACTAACCCAGAAAAATTGCGAAAAAATTCCTACTCAGCATGAAATGTTAAATAATACGGGAATACTGGCTTTAGTAGGCGTATGTATAGTAACCGCCC
Organism: Cylloceria caligata; assembly: GCA_963942595.1. Taxonomy (NCBI): domain Eukaryota; kingdom Metazoa; phylum Arthropoda; class Insecta; order Hymenoptera; family Ichneumonidae; genus Cylloceria; species Cylloceria caligata. The sequence goes on from OZ012703.1 coordinate 51,534,649, forward strand.
AAGATTTCAGCATAAAAACCATCGGGCGGATCTCACAGATTATCCGGGAAAACTATCTCCCATCGTTCAATTTAACGTTAACGAAAATTGAAGCCCAGGCGCCCCCTACGCGGACCGAGAGGACAATTCCACTGCAGAGCGTGCTGCGAGACCCGGAAGAGCTTCAAAAGCTCGGAGCTCGAGCCGACCAAATCATGGACAACCTCAATACTGCCGGAGACGGGATGCAACACATCCACAATATGAGTTTCTACTCACTGGGTGCAGTAGCACCAATAGCCTTGGTTGGCTATGTTCTGTTTAAATGTTATAGGTATCAACGAAACCGAACACCAACAAGGACAAGCGAGGCAACGACCCCGGCAACAGCCGAGGTAAACATCAACCTCGAGCCGATCGGACGACAACAGCCAGAAGAGCAACCGCGATCCGAGCTGGCCAGGTTATGCACCCGTCCCCCCAACCGAGAACGACTCGCTCAGCACGAAAGACGATAAGAAGCAAAAGGAAAAACTTCATCGTTACAAATGAAAAAATGAAAAATTTTATTGTATTGTTATATAACTTCAAACGAGAAACCAATCGAAGAAAAAATTTTTTAAAGAAAAAATTTTTCCTTTTAAGGGGGGAGGGATGTTGTGCCGCGGAATATTCCACTCCGTATTTAGTATATTCGGGAATATTCCATAGTAACAAAACATTGGAATTCGTTCAAGACAAGAAACGAAGTCCAATGCCCGATCGTATGAACGACCCCAAGAACGCTGACGCAGCATGAGCGACTCGCTTGGCGTTCGGGCGAAAGGCTAACGCTAAAATTGCGAATTAAGGGATTTTCGTGAAGACAGTTAGCAACTGCTTTACGAAAAGACAGTATTAAATTAGATTGAAAAGAGAACGGTTGGTTCCTCGTTTAATACTCGAAACAACGCATTATTGTACTTCTTACTTTGATATATAAATAGGCAACGGAAAGTTACCGTTGCTTATAATAAATACTTCCTTTTATATAAATTCGCGTTTCCATCTTTTACTCGAGATCCATCTCCTTATCGGCAAACGATCCCAAAAAATAATAACTTTTAATATTATACTGACTACCGAATAATCCAATTACTCGGTACCGGCATAACACAACACTATCGCGAGAATTGTTGTATAGACATAGTATCGTTAAGTGTATGAACCATTGTTACATATTTCATGTGTTAAATGTGCACCGCGTATGTGCACTAATTAGTCAAATCTTTGATAATATGTTATTCGCAAGTTGGTCACCCTTAACGCTAAAATCAGTCATATGCGTGTTCAACACCGGGATTTAGTGATTCAACGAGAATACTCGGCTCCACTCAACCAATAATTATTTAACGATAATACTCGGCTCCACTCAACCAATAATTCATAAACCAAAAAACATCGTTTCCACTCAATTACTCCAGCCTAATAAGTATAGACAGATTCCTGGAACTACAAAGTCAAATTAGATACTATAGACAATAATATGCTGAATTGTAAAATAAATTAATATTGGATCCGACGCCAAAATCGGAAGAAGAATCATCTCGATCAATTCGTCTAATTCGTTGAGAATTTTAATATCTTGGTCATACCAGCAGCGTTAGCGGGCAGTAGTCAACAGCTTAAAGGACTTTGCTCGGGTACACCCCGTTCTCCGCCTACACCGTAGTATCTATGAGAACTCGACCAACATCAATAGAAGACTGCAAATAAGATAAGTATCTACGTTTTTGTATTTGTATATAATATTGGTATGTTTTGTGCATGCCAATTCGCGCGGTGAGAGATCGATATTGTCTGTGTGGATTTATATTGAATATTTGCGTCCTGGCTTATTAATCGTGGCTCGTGACGACTATGCTTCAATATACTTTCGGCGATCAATTTTAATTGGTATTTCGGCCCATGGGGTGCTTAATAAATATAATTCTCGGCATTTAATTTCTCCGGGTGCCATCCAGAAATAGTTACTGTGCAAACTTTAGATTCTATTGATCATTGTGTCCATATATCTATGTCTTGTATAATTCGTTGTGGTCGGCATACCATGGATGCCGCGATATTGAACATTTGTATGACGATGATTGTACTGATTCTGCAAAAACGAATATCAATGTGTTCGCGGTTAGAATTCCTAAAATACATGTATATTATTGCCAGTTCAGATTCACGAGATATTCACTTCCATATCCTACTCTTGAGTCCCAGATTTAGGTTCAGAAATGCTTTGTATTAAGCAATGGTACCAGCAATGGTTTGACATCACGCTATGTTGATGACATCTATATCAATGGTAACATTCTTCATTATTTCATAATGTAACGTACTGTCTATCTAATAACGCGCGGTGCACACACCAAGTCACCGCTACCGCGCGTTACGCACACCGAGTACGACCGGCCTATATCTGACAAACTAAAGACGCGCGGCACACACACACGAAGCGCCGCTACCGAACGTCACCCACATAGGGTAGGCCGGCTCGTCGAAGACCAAGCCCCGTTACTCCTTCGAAAAGCACCGGTAGAAAATTAAAAACAAACGACCGATTTCAAAAAGTACCAAGGCTATCAATGGGCTACAGGACCGCCACCAACTATAGTTATACCAAAAGCATGGGCCGAATGGAGGGGAGACTGGTATAAAAAGACCAGAATTTCGGCACTCGGGGAACAGTTTAGTTCACAGGTCCCGCCAACGCAGAAGTCCAGGAAAGAAGAGCAGCCAACCCTCGCTAGGTGCAGCCGCACTGATACCAAGAGAGCCCAGCTGTGGTACCTGACACACATATTTGACGGGAAGCAGCTAAGCCTGTGCTGCGTTCGAGGCCAACGCACCGCAGACCCAAACATCAACAAAGCGGTCTATCTCTGTCTCTCTTTCTTACTCTGGTAGCCGAGGACAGCCTAATACACGGGCTAGGCTCTTGAGAACGAAAACTCAAATCTCCACTCATTAAAATACTGCATATAAATATCATTATGTTAAAGACCCATAAATAAGACTAGCGTAGGTAATTCAACAGGGATCGAAGTAGCTCAGGAAAAATATAAAAAGGCGATAACTGAACAGGGTACGGTCCTGGTATGCCAAGTAGCTGCGCATGTACCCAGAGTGCATCCCAGTGACGCCGGATCGCAGCGGCGGTCGGGTGGACGCCTAAGTCGGCCTTTAAAAAATACCAGCAGGGAACTTTATTCCCACCAACAGGCCTGTAGCGGGTATTGAACAACCCAGCGGTAGACTCGAGGCTAGTCAGGATATCGCAAGCAACGGCCGGCCAGTTACCGACGGTACGCACGCTAAACCTCTTACCTAGGGAACGCGACGAATCGATAAAATTTATCAAGCGACGTTTATTTTCTTTTTCACAAACATTAGTTAACGAATATCTCCAGATTAGGAATTATATTATTTATCAACATCTTTGTTCACGTCATAGCGCATATTGTTAAATCGAATGTTACATCTCTATTCTCATAAATTCTTTAAATTCACCCGCGTACACGATTATAAATGCCTCCGAGTGCGGGGGAATAATTTATTGTAAGGCGTGGTAGCCATAATACCAAGAGAAAGGGTTAGATAATTGAATTTTCTATTTGATTTTTTATGTATCACAAAATTCTATCTCTGTTTTTCTCTGAATAAACCCTACTTTTACCTACTACAAAAGCCTAAAATTACTTTCCTCCCTGCTCGAGTCCGAACAAACCCTTTAAGGGTAATGTTAACGTCTAATACCGTTACAATAAATCCAAAAGAAACCACGTGATATTATATATCTGTACATGCAACACCAAAAAACATATATTAATATATCAATCGATATCAATATCAATATCAAAATATACATATACATATATAAAATCAATTAACCAGAACTAAATATGGAAAAATATATGTAATAAATATCCATAGATATATTACATTGTGATTTATTATTTCGCTTATGAGTTATTCTCGGTTTTGCCTTCATACGACTTTCCAGTTGAAAGATTCGAACAATTAGAGGCTTCACGTACGTGACCTTCCGGCATCCCGTGATTGTAGAGTTATTTTGTTTGTGTGGGATTGACCAGGCATCGGCCGTATCCCGAGCGAAATTTTCGAGGATACTTATTATTTGACTTTGTTTGGCTCTATGTTGTTTGTCCCTAATGTTCTTTGGAATTCCGTTAGACGAGAATTAATTCTAATTGTAGGGAATCGATCGGGATATAGGCTGCGCGGGATAGCGTGAGAGTAGGAGCGAATGTCGTGATAATTTATGCTGCCGACTTAATTTAGAGTACCCATTGTTAAACACCAGAGTTAATTTACGGGATATTTTCTTTTACATTTTTTTTTGTTATTGTGATATTTTTCCAAATCAGTCATAATTTGTCTGTTTTTAAATAAATAAACGATCGGCCCCAGTGGCATTTGGGAATCTCGTATTTGTATTGTTGTCTGTGTTATTTATTGATTTATTTATGGATTCTATTCATTGATTTACTTGTTGATTTTATTTATGGATTTTATTCATTGACTTTATTTATTGGTATTATTTATTGACTTTATTTATGGAATTGATTTATTACCACCTTGACAGCCCGAACCACCCACTCTGCCTTAAACAGATGTATCTAGCCTGGGCTGAGTCTGGTCAACAACCTCGTTATATTTCCTCCCGGCGCGTAAGCGCCTGACTCCTAACTCGAAAGAGAAAAAATAAAGGGAGGAAAAATAGCCCCGACCGACTGCAGGTAACGTGGTCCGTGGAGGTGCAAATTTACGTTACAGTGCTTATGCACGGAGCGAGTTGCGATCGACGGCCCTACGACCTAGTATGACAATTTGCTTACACGTCATAATTAGTAAAATAGTAAAAGAGTAACGATCGTACAGACAGTCTTAAATTAAAACATCAACCTGAACGGTTGATCCCGGGTCGGACTCGCCCCAAACATAAAAATCCTGACAGATATATGAGAGTGAGCGGTTGGTTCCTCAAGAGACTCGAGAGATAATAACAATCATTTAAATTCAATTGTAACATTCGCTACGTATGACAATATTACGGTCCAAGCCCGTAAATTGGAATAAAGGACTAATTTATTTGTTACTACAACCTTCGTATCTTTACTCTCGTCCACGCGAGTTCTAACTCCTCAACGACAAACGACCCCAAAATTCGAACTTTATTTTTATTTTATCCCCGCGACCGTATTATCATTAAATACGCATCGTGCGGCATAACATTTTGGTGGCAGCGGTGGAATACCACCTAGTGAGCGTAACACGCCACAGAGAGTTCGGGTGCAAATTAGTGACATTGGGACGGCCTCCAATATGCTCAGCCTCAGGCTGGGGATCAAAATGGTAAAATAATTCAACAGCAAGGAAGCGAAGGCCCTGCTACTGTTCTTGAAATCCTGCGAAACGATATTCCGCAGTGTGGGTGAGGAAGATTCTTTAAGAGTTGATTGTGATGAGTAAGTTGGCAGGTGCGGCAGCAGGACAGCTGCAACACATCATCATTGGTTCAATGCCACAATTGACGACCGAGTTGGAGGCGTTGTATGGATAACGGAAATCCCTGGCCGCTCTACAGATGGGGTTTAGCTTCCTCCGGCAGGGATATGGCGAAGACGTCGCCGCCTACGCGGCAAGGACAGAGCGGATCATGGTGGATAGAACCGACATACTCTGCGAGCCACTGGCCACAGAAGATCAAAGGATTACCGTCGAGAACGTCACCTGCCGGAGTGCGCAGGCGCACTTTGAAAACGTGCTACACGGGCAGGTGCAAGTGCTGGTACGTGCACACTGCACGCCTCGGTAGCAGGGACGATAAAAATTGTGGTGGACCAAGCCACACCAGGAGACCACAAGGCACGCCAACGCAGGAAGGGAAAGCCTAGTACAGCTGTGGTAAGTCAGGGCGCGGGACTGCGCGTGGCCGTCAGGTCAGCCTGCCGATACCCAGTGTGGAAAGAACTCCGATACCCAGTGTGGAAGAATTAGAAAGAAAGGCCACCTCTGGAGGGACTGTCCGAAGAGGCTGCAGGAGGGAAAGGAGACGGAAGAGCAACTTGAAGGCTGCTACTGATGCAGCATCAAGTGGAGCGAATGCTGGACAGCGTACGCTAGGCACGCTGAGGCTGAGCGCGGTCAATGTCCGATGGAAACCAGGGGTGGATGAGATTACACCTGCACCCAAAGCATGGTTAAGGGTGCTACAAGTGACACTGCCGACGACGAGCACCATCGCCAGCGATTTTTATTTTGTGAATAAACTTGGAAAGTTCGTTTTTGGGATTTTCATTGAGTGTTTTGAATTTTACTTTTCAAAGGGTTTGTAACTTTTTTTACCTTAAGAGCGTGTTGGTACATTTGGTCTGGGAATCATATTTTTCTCTCACGTCGATTATGCCGCTGGATAAACAGTGGCATTGCTACTGCAGTCTGTTAAATAATGAGTAACACGGCAAATCTTCTGATGAAGTTGGTAAACCTGAAGAAGTTGGCAAAATGAATATTATTTTCACTGACACACGTTAATCAAATATTTTGTATGAACTGGACACACATGTTTACGAAAAATTATTATTATTATATCATGATACATATTGCTAGATCGATTCGTGGTAGATGATAAACCAATTTCATCACAGCAATTGACATGTGAAGTCAACGCAAGCTCCAGTGACCTTTCTGAATCAGTATTATCGTTGTCTCAATAAAGCATTGGTACCTGGCTTCCTGTTATGAACAATGCGTTACTTCTATTAAGAGAATCGCGAATTCCGAGAAAAAAATTGAAAACTGAGACATAGGTTCGTAACAAGGTGGAACAAATTTCTAAGACTCTGAAAAAATCGTTAGAGGCCTTGAACCTCGAAACGAGTGCTGAAAGCGATACCCGTGATCTACACGATATCATTGGTAGATTAAAGGCAAAACTCTATCTCGAGACAACAAGCAGGGCCGAAAAGATTCAGTTACTAACCGTGTTATCCTTGTATCGGAGTACGGAAAAAGTCTGTCGAGTTATGGACGTAACCAGAGGTACGGCCATAACGGCGAATGTACTCATGGGAACGAAAGGGATATTGTCAATGCCAAACAAAAAAAAACAGGTTAGGAAGAAATTATTAGTTCATTTGTAAACAAAATAATTTCTCAAAGTAATGCTATATTAATTATATTTTTAACAGCTTCGTGATACTTAAAAGTATCATGGGGATACGGAAAGTGCGATGTCTGGTGGTCCAGAGGAGAAATAAATGAAATAGCCGTGGAACGGTTAAAATTCGAAGAATTTTCGACAAAATAGTACCTTGTCACATTCAATAGAAACCACTGTTGTGTCGCGGAATATTCCTTAGCTGTAAGGACAGGAAACAAGGTAGACGCCGATACAGCTAGATACAGAATTCTAAAATATAGAATTCGTTCAAGACAGGATGCGAGGTAGATGCCGACGCAGCATGAGGCGACTCGCTAGGTAATCTACGATTGGCTAAAGCTAAAACTGCCAACTAAGGGATTTTAGCAAACGCAGTTGCTAACTGCTTTACTAAAATCAGTATTAAATTAGACTCAACAGAGAACGGTTGGTTCCTCGTGAAATACTCGAAACAACGTATTGTTGTATATTCTTACATTGACATTTAAATAGACAACGGAAAGTTACCATTGCCTAAAATAAATACTTCCTTTCATATAAATTCGCGTTTTTATCTATTACTGGAGATCCATCTCTTAATCGGTAAACGATCCCAAAAAATAATAACTTTTTAATATTATACCGAGTACCGAATAATCCAATTACGCGGTACCGGCATAACACACCATTATAAACTAAAATTTGATATATACAACCATCTTTTTAGTTGCAAGTGTTTTGAGTGCATGCTTATACATTTCTTTATATTTGATCGTACAACATGACTTATTTCATCCTGTTCAAACCTTCTGTTTTCTTAGACTTCCTTTATACTTCAAAATAAAAAAAACTTTTATTTGCAATGACACTTTCAACGATAGCGCACCATTAGTAATCTGTTTTACATATTTTTAAGGTCGAGCCATTTCAGAGGAAACAAAAACAAGAATGCTTCAATTTTAAAAGGAGGATCGAGTTGGCGTCAATAAGCCGGGCATGACTATGTTTCTGTTCGAAATGAAAGTAATGGACGAATACACGTTCAAAAACGATTCATTCTTTTGAATCTGAAAGTAGTTCAAGCTCTTTTTGTAAAAAATTGCAATCATGGTCATTGGTTGCTTAATTGTCGCGTCATTATGTGCTAGTACACTGCTCGCATTTACTCGATTTATCAGAAGATAACATTGACGATCGTAGGTACGGCCTGATAAAAAGATTGAGTAACGTATATTTTACTTACATTAATTGAGTATATGTATCTTAAGTTTAAATCTAATACTTACCAAAATGTGCATTGGTGCGAAGTAAAGGGTGATTTTTTAAGAGCTTGAGAACTTTTTTTTAAAAAAAAACGCATAAAATTTGCAAAATCTCATCGGTTCTTTATTTGAAACGTTAGATTGGTCCATGACATTTACTTTTTGAAGATAATTTCATTTAAATGTTGACCGCGGCTGCGTCTTAGGTGGTCCATTCGGAAAGTCCAATTTTGGGCAACTTTTTCGAGCATTTCGGCCGGAATAGCCCGAATTTCTTCGGAAATGTTGTCTTCCAAAACTGGAATAGTTGCTGGCTTATTTCTGTAGACTTTAGACTTGACGTAGCCCCACAAAAAATAGTCTAAAGGCGTCAAATCGCATGATCTTGGTGGCCAACTTACCGGGCCATTTCTTGAGATGAATTGTTCTCCGAAGTTTTCGCTCAAAATGGCCATAGAATCGCGAGCTGTGTGGCATGTAGCGCCATCTTGTTGAAACCACATGTCAACTAAGTTCAGTTCTTCCATTTTTGGCAACAAAAAGTTTGTTAGCATCGAACGATAGCGATCGCCATTCACCGTAACGTTGCGTCCAACAGCATCTTTGAAAAAATACGGTCCAATGATTCCACCAGCGTACAAACCACACCAAACAGTGCATTTTTCGGGATGCATGGGCAGTTCTTGAACGGCTTCTGGTTGCTCTTCACTCCAAATGCGGCAATTTTGCCTATTTACGTAGCCATTCAACCAGAAATGAGCCTCATCGCTGAACAAAATTTGTCGATAAAAAAGCGGATTTTCTGCCAACTTTTCTAGGGCCCATTCGCGGTCAACATTTAAATGAAATTATCTTCAAAAAGTAAATGTCATGGACCAATCTAACGTTTCAAATAAAGAACCGATGAGATTTTGCAAATTTTATGCGTTTTTTTTTTTAAAAAAGTTCTCAAGCTCTTAAAAAATCACCCTTTATAAAGTGTTGTAGATTATTTAAGAGCAAAAGCTTGTAAGCTCTATCGTATCGGAGGAGGGGTTGGAATAAACAAGGCGGCGATTAACCGTAAACAAAAACTCAACGATGTATGTTCGTGAAAATACAGAGCTGCGTGGCAAGGATCCTAGCCAAAGTTACTCGCTTATGCAGTACCGAGCTATGACTGACCGGAGACAGAGCTTTTTCCTTCGATTGTCTGCTGGGTGAATGTGTATGAGTGTTTGTGGAAGTGAAAGAGTGCTTACGAACAAGCTACTCAGTCTTTCGCCTACGAACTCGAGTATTGTGTTCAACGTACAGCGATGATCGGGCTATTCTAAGTCGCTTACATCACTGGAATGTTTTTTTAGCAATACAAATGAGTAAAAGCTACTGCGACGATTTTTTTCTATTTTTAGGTCGCAACCTGAAAGTACTGTCAATAAAATCGCGGCCTTTGAATCATTACTCTTACTGTTTGTAGATCGTAATTTGTCCTAATTCGTTGGCGGATTGCTGCTTCGGAAATTGCACGAACTGTCCCAGTCTTATTGTGGCTCTTTTTTTACTCAAATTAACTTTTATAGTGTCATAATTAGAGAATTATAATTTTCTCTCTCTCTCTCTCTCTCTCTCTCTCGACGTGTGTCACATCGCTCCGTAAAGTTGGAGTCTGTATGGTGAATGGAGAGGACTAGTGAGTGCAAGAATCGATCATAGAGTTTCCGGTATGGACAATGTACATCAGTTGGTGTTATCTAGTCGGAAAATGGTAAATAGTGGATGTGATGCGTGAATTAATTTGTATGCTACTGAGCGACAAAAGCTGATCAGGTACCCGTTAAAGTGCCAACGTGTAAGAATCAACGAGTGCGGGTGCGAAGGTAATTAATTGAAAGTCACACCGTTATTTCCCGATAACAGTGATATCCATCGGTGCCAGCGGTCGGTAACGCCAACATGATTAAAACCGAATATGCTGAATACAGATGCTCTGCATGTAAGAAAGAAATAAAAAAACGCAGTTCTGCAATGCAGTTAGTGCATAAAAAGTTTCTTCCACCCGGGATGGGCAAGTAAACATAAGACTTATAAAGACAACGAAGTACTGAAATGCGAAGGTTCATTTCAGGAAATTCCCCTTGGAGAAGAAAAAACAGAGAAGAGGAGGACACCTGTGACGGGAAGTGGTATAGAAAGACTGGGATCAACAGGATCCATAGGAACAGCAGCAACTACATAGGGAAGCAGCAACAGCAACAGCAGCAACAGGCAATCGAACATGGATGTAAAAATAGACTGGTTGATAAATGCAGTGAAAGAAATAAAGGATGAGGTTGCATGTAAGAATGCAATCAAAATGATGATAAAGCAAATAATCCGGGGGGTTGGTGACCTTCAAACAGGAATTAGAAGAAATGAAACAAAAATTTTAAGAGGGTAACATGGAAGTAGTGCGGAGTAGACAAAAAAGTTATAGTGAGATGGTAAAAGGAAAGAAAGAAAGTATTCTGATTGTGAAGCCGAAGTAAGCGCAGGAGAGTGAAACAACCAAGAAAATAGTAAAAGAAAAAGTAGATATAAAAAATTTAGCTGTAGGTATAACAAAACTCCGGAAAAGAGGTTGTTGGATAATCAGCTGGCGCACGGCGATCGATATTCGCCGTGCGTCGACCTGTTGCTGTGCTCTATCACGCTGCGTTCGGTTGGGCCGGAGATAGCCAAGGCAGGGCTTCGCGGAGCCGAGGCTGTGCCTCGTAGGCATGCCACGTTGAGCGTGAGGATGTCTCTCGCTTGACTTCGGCTTCGCTTACCGGCTATTTTTCTCAATTGACTTCAGCGCTCAACGACGCTTTCGTATCCCGCAGCCATGTTGGATATTTCGGCACTTACGTGAAAACCCGCTCGAACAGCGCACGCACATTGCAAGGCTCGGACAAATTTTCACATTTTCCACCGGATCATCTCAACCTTCGTTTGCTCACCAGGACTCAAATTAAGGTAAGCGTACACCGTCATAATTTAACGTAATTTGCTGACGGTGAGGAGATTCATATATCGATACATCCTCATAAAGATCTCACACTGTGGCGTGCTCTGCAGCGCGGGCTGCACCACGTTTTCACTCAATTATTAGCATGCTCGATTAATATAATTGCGTGTGTTTTACCAATTCACTGCACTTTCCCCCAATTAAACTTGCTGGAAAAGTGTTGTGAATTCAGTCTAATCATCTTGTGCATCCTCAATCTCACATTTCAGTGCTCTGCATCGTAGACTGCATCACAGCCTGTCAGTGTAGAATTCCACTCAATTGTCAGATTTGCATGTGCTAGCACTCACTATCTGTAAATTCTATTTCGCCATCACATTGAGTATTTGCTGACAGGCATTAAGGTGTTATACGCAGTTATGAATGAATAAATTCAAAAGTCTCTTCAGGATAAATCCTTGAAAAACCGTCTTTTTTTGCCTCATAACTGCGTATAACCCCTTAAATTCATCTATGCACTCATATATCTCATTGCGTAGCATGCTCCGCAGCGCTGGCTGCACTGCGTACACTGCTCTCAATAAATACAGCACACAATTAATATAATTATGTGCTACTCAAGCAATTCGCAAAGACTGCACACAATTATTGCAATTGTTTGCTTCTCAGATTTTCTCAAAACTCCAGAATTCATTTTCAATTTATTATGTATTTATTTTTATATTCATTATATTTTCAAAATTTAACTAATTTTCGTAATTGACATGCGGAAGGTAAAATAAACCGCTTTCTCAAAATACCATCTACGAGTCTGGTTTATTTTCACCCTGTCTTGAGTGAAGCTTCATTAGTTTCAATATATTCGCAGATCTGTCAAACACCATCGAACGGATACTCAACAGAGGTAAAGGATCAGTAATACTTAGGTGCGAGAGAGATCGAGCAGCTGAGAGATACAGTGAATGAAAAGCTAGGGAAAGATTTTGAGATCGTTGAACCAAAGAAGATAAAGCCAAAGCTAAAAATTATAAATGTTGATGAAGATGAAATGGAACAAGAAGATGAGAACTTAATAGACACGATCAAGAGGCAGAAGAATATTGATAGGAAAGAAGAAGAATTTTACATAAAAGTGATGAAGAGAATTACAAAACCTAAAACTAGAAGAGGTGACACAGAAGAAGGCCCGGTAATTCTCGAAGTAGATGAGGAAACACATGAATTAATGCTAATAAGAGGAAAATAAATATTGGATGGAAAAATGTATGGCATTTAACCATTACAGTGTGAAAAGATGCTTTAAATGATGAGGTTATTACCATATTGCCCAAAACTGTACACGACAGGAAACTTGTCATCAGTGTACGAGAAATCACAAATCTAATAAATGCACGATAACAAAAAAGAAATGTATAGATTCTGTGTACAAAAATAAGACGTACAAGAAGATAAATGATGGACATGACGCTCTGAGTATGGAGTGTCTAACGTACATCAGAGCAATAGCGGAGGAAAAAAAAGAACAGGCTGGGATTCCAACAAATAGCAACTATGGAAGGAGGCAGTTATATACACAAATTCCCAGAGTGTGATTGCACATCAGGATGAAATCCATGAACAGGGGGAGTTATGTTATATATAAGAAACGATATTAAATATGAAGTGATATTAAGGGAAAAGATAATATCTAGCTGTTGGTGTATAGCGATAGAAGTGAGAGATAAGGTATTCAGAGGTGTGGTCGCTACTGTGTACCACTCACCGAGTGCATCAGATGGGGACTTCATACGATTATTAGAGGATATAATGGATCTATTCGCAGTGAAAGAACAATGTATAATGGTAGGAGATTTTAATATAGATTTAAGGAAGGATTCGTTGTATGCGAAAAAGTTAACAACAGAAATGTCATACTTAGGTATGAAACAATATATCGATACACCTACGAAAGTTACGAAAGATAGTAAAACTTGGATAGATTTAGTATTTGCAGACGATAAGGTGAACTGTAAAGTATATGACACACCGAAGATAACAGATCATTCGTGGATAAATGTTGAGGTAGTTATAAGCAACGAGGGAAAAAAGTACAGAGAATTTATTAGCAGAGATTAGAGTAAATTGCATATAGGTGAATTGTTCGAAGCAATAGAAGAAAGAACATAATATAGAGATGATTTAGATGTGAGCGTAAGAGCAGAAAAATTTGTTCACAGTATAGTAAGTGCATTAGATACAGTAGCACCAAAGAAGAAGTTTAAAATTCCAAAAATATGGGAAGGGAAAAACTGGTACTCGGATGACATAAGAATAACTACAAAGAGAAGGGACGAACCGTATATCAGAGCAATACATACATGCATTGAAAAAGATTGGATACAATTTGAAATAGAAACAAATATGGTAGTTAAATTAATTAGAAGTAAAAAGAAAAGGTATTATGAAAGCATGATAGATGATAATAAAAATGACCCTGCAATGATGTGGAAAACGCTAAAAGAAGTTATAAGAAATGAAAATGCGGGCGCGAAAGAAGCAAATGATATAGATTTTGAAATATCACAGAATATGAAGGAATGTAAATTGGCAGATAAGTTCAATTTGTATTATATACGGAGTATTGATGAGATAGTTACATCTATAAAGGAGGAATGTAGGAACGATAGGAGAACTATTTACGTAACAGAATACAAGCGAATTTTAGAAAGCTTTGATGTGATAGATATATACAGATTAGAACGAATTGTTATCAACTTGCCACGTAAGAAGGAGACAGATGAAGGAATAACTACCAATATATTAAAAACATGCTTTTACGTGATAGGGGAATAATTATTGAGGCTAATTAACGAATCATTGAGTAATGGTACGTGTCCGGAGGGATGGAAAACATCCACAGTAATACCAATTACAAAGCTTGAAAAACCAAAGAGCGCAAGCGAATATAGACCAATAAATATATTACTAATATATGAAAAAGTATTAGAATTAGTTGAAAAAGAGCAAATTGAAACATACTTACAAGTTAATGACATTATTACGGAACATTAATCGGGTTTTAGGATGAATCACTCATGTCAGACAGCAATACAAAGTGTCATTGATGATTGGGAAATGATAATTAGTGAAGGTGACATTATAGGAGTAATATTTTTGGATTTAAAACGGGCTTTCGAAACAGTAGATAGAGATAGATTAGAGGGTAAATTATATCAATACGGAATAAGAGGAAGGGTACTGGAATGGTTAAAATCATATAATATTTAAATGGTAGAACACAACAAGTTGGATTTAATAATCAGGGGTCAAAAAGAATTACGACAAAGTACGGAGTCCCATAAAGTTGTATGCTGGATCCTTTGTTATTTACAATATATTATGATATTGTGCCCGGATGAATGCAACATTAAAATGTTTGCGGACGACACAATAATGTATGCGAAAGCAGGAGGTAGCAAGGAAATACATATAAAACTAAACCTATAATAGAAAATTGGATGAATGTAAATGAAATGAAAATAAATGCCTCCAAAACAAAATGTATGATAATTAAAAGTACACGGAACGAATTAGGAGAAGCCATTACATTAAAATGTTTAGATGGCTCGATGATAGAACGGGTTAAAAATACTAAATATTTTGGTGTAATTATTGACGGCAAACTCAGATTTTAGGATCAATGCGATTACATGTTAAAGAAAATAGGGAAAAAAATAAGTTTTTCAAATAGAATTGGCAATAACATATCGGGATATGCAAGATGTATGGTTTATAAGTCAATTATAGCACCACATTTTGAGTATTGTGCTACGATTGTAGCAAGTATGGATAAAACGCAGCTGACTAAATTGCAAATAGCGCAAAACCGAGCCATGCGAGTCATACTGCATTGTGAGAGGTATACGAAAGTAGAAAGAATGTTACAGGCGTTGCAGTTTATGTCGGTGAGACAGAGACTGTATTACAGTGTATGTATATTTATTATTAAGATGGTTAAAAGTTCGTTGCTGAAGCAATCAGTAAATAACATACTCGTAGTTCTGGTAGGAAATACAAAGGAAAAGCAAACAAGGCAGGCAGAAAATATTGTGATACAATGTAGAAAAACAAGAAGTGCGCAAAAAAGTATATTTTACGAAGGGATACAGATGTATAACGCCATGCTGTCAGAATTGAAAAGATGTGGATGTTAAAGCAGTATATTATGCCGAAAGTTGTATAGTATGTAAGACTAGTATGTAAGACAAATAACTGAGAAAGCTAAGTCTCTCTCTCTCTCTCTCTCTCTCTCTCTCTCTCTCTCTCTCTCTCTTAGACGAGGCAGACGTGTTTGTCAGACGCTCCGTAATACTGATAATTATATAGTGGAATGAAGTGGTATAATAGTGTGAAAACTATATCAATGTAATCGGTTTTGTGTGGTGAATATTTTGATCTAGTGAATGGCTTGGTAGCTATCGTATTAACGGTGCTAGCAACATATTCGTGCGCCAAAAGTTCTCACTCGACGAATGTGGTGTAGGCGGCCATTAATGCTGCCACGGTGACACTTTATTAGTAATACGTAGAGTGATCGGGCAATCACGGTGATTATGATATAGTTATCGGTTGGTATGTACAGATGTACGCGTCGGTAACTTATCACCTACTACAGCAAAACATGGACAATCCGGGCGACTACGACGAGTATCGGTGCTCCGCTTGCAAAAAAGCAATCAAAAACCAGGTAAGGTAAAGGCATCAGTAGTTGACCGTGCACTAGTAGTTGACCATTTTGACATTTAACAGCTATTAACAAGGTCCCAACTGACAATAGCTTCTAGAACAAAGAATATTTTGACTGGTGCTGGTCTCTTTGGCCATGGTTAGAAGCACTAAATGTGCAGTGCATTGTGGGTAAGAATGGCTACCGTTTGTTTACAGAAGTGTCAGTGGTCTGGTGGTCTGACGTGAATTTGGTAGCATTTTGCCTAAGAACAGCTGTGTGGTGTTATTAAAGGAAAACGCCTTTAACGAAGGATATTGGGTAAGTAGTTGATTGGATTTATTCTTATAATGTTTTATCTGCAATAAATCATGGGTTTCTGATGTCATAACGTTGCTCTGGCCATATTGTGAAGGTGGTCAACTACTAAATCCACAATTCACGATTGCTCTAGAGTTTGACCGTGGTGGTCAATTACTACATAAATGGACTCTTTCATAATTTACTTTTTTATACACATTTTCCTGGTTCCTAGGTGTAGGGAAGAGCTTGTCTCTGACTATTTTGTTCATAGAGCGTCTTGTTTCAGTAGTTGATCGCACGGTCAATTACTGACACAAGCTATGGTCAACTTTTGACACATAATTTTTTTACATTTAATTATTAGGTGGAGTGGGTTAAACGCTGTGAGTGCTAGAAATTTTTAATTTGTCCTTAAAGCGCTAGTGATTTGGGTTGTATTGGTTGGTTTATTTTTACCTTTAAAATAAATTTACCTATTTTGTTGTCCTTCTTCCATCTGGTCAACTACTGGTACAACACAAGGTCAACTACTAATTTTTTCATTTTTGTTGATGGTCAACTACTGGCTTCATTAGCGAGTGGACTAATTGTTATTTTATTTATCTTACAGGTTTATTTTTTTGGAAAAATAGTACTTATTCCTTAACTTAGAATTAGTACTTGGTTGTTTTGAACATTCATCTCCTTGTTTTAAGATAATTTAAGGTGCACACACACTACAGCTGTCTAGCAGCTCTCTTAAACGGTCAACTACTGGTGTCTTTACCTTAGTACGATGCAAAATTTGTCCGAAACTTTTTTACCACCCAGGGTGTGTGAATAAGCATAAAACAATGGATAGGAATCGTGAACTAGTACAGTGCAAGGGTCCATTTGATACATTCAATGCAGAAGATGAACTTATGAAGACAGTGACGCCGACAACAGGTGGTAGCAGAGATCGATTGGCATCGACTGGAGCGATAGGAGGAACCAGAAGTATGAGTTCATCGATAACGGCTGACGCAAAAATAGACTGGCTGATAAAAACAGTGAAGGCAATGAAGGACGAAATCGCTTGCAAGAATAAAATAAAGAAGATGATCCAAGAGATAATTGGTGCAGAAATGGAAGGTGTGAAACAACAGATAGAGGAAATGAAAATAATGATACAGGGAGAAGGTTCGAGCACCGCAAGGGTAACCTACAGCAATGTAGTTAAAGAAAAAAAAAAGGAAAAGGTGATCATCATCAAACCAAAAGTACAACAGGAAAGCGAAAAAACTAAAAGAGAGATAAAAGAGAAGGTGGATATAAAGAGTATGGCGGTGGGAATAACAAAACTGAAAAAAGGCAGTAATGGAATTGTGATCCTGGGATATGAATCGGGAGAAGAAAGTGAAATACTGAAAGCCGCAGTACAGGATAGAATGGGTGAGGGTTTTAAAATTACTGAGTCGACGCAGATGAATCCGAAGATAAAAAAAGTAAATGTGGAAGAAGATGAATTTAAATTGACCGATGAAGAACTAGTTGACACAATTAAAAAGCAGAATGGGATAGAGGAAACCGAAGGAAGAGAGATGAAGATCGTGAAAAGATTAATGAAGGGAAGGGAACAGGAGCGAAACAGAAGAGAAATCAACTATGGATCAGTATTACTAGAAGTAGATGAACTAAGTTACAAGGAGCTACTGAGAAAAGGTAAGCTCAGCGTGGCATGGAGAAAATGTCCGGTTTTCAATCACGTCAACGTAAAGCGATGCTTCAAGTGCTGGGGCTATTATCATATAGCGAAGAATTGTACAAGAGAAGAAACCTGCTACAAATGTGCAGGAAAACACAACGCAAGAGAGTGTACAATAAATAAGAGTAAGTGTGTAAACTGTACGTTTAAAAACCAAACGTACAGACTGAAGATAAATGTAGAACATAGTGCGCTGGACCGGGAATGTCCAACATACAAAAGAGCGTTGCAAGAGGAAAAGAAGAGAACGGGCTGGATGGAGTAGCAATCACAGAAGGAAGAGACGATATGGTACACGAATGCGCAAAGTCTCTTAGCACATAACGAAGAGATACGACACCAGGTGGTTGACAGAATGAAACCTGCAATCATAGCGTTATCGGAGACGAGGGTGACTGCTGAAATCGGGGACAGTGAAGTATATATGCCGAGCTATAGTGCAATTAGGTGCGATGCAGAAAATAGAAACACAGGAGGGGCAATAGTATACGTAAGAGATGGTATTAAATATGAATTAGTAAGGAAGAATAAAATTGAGTCAAACTGCTGGAGTGTAGCAATAGAGGTCAATGATAAGATATATAAAGGAGTTATAATAGTGGTGTACCATTCACCGAGTGCGTCAGATGCGGAATTTATAAGATTCATAGAGGATATAACTGAAGAGTTAACAATAAAAGGAGATTGTTTAATAATAGGAGATTTTAACATAGATGACAAGGGAAACTCGTTCTATAAAAAACAACTAATATTAGGAATGTTAAGCTTAGGGATGAAACAGTATGTAAACAAGCCAACGAGAATAACGCAGGATAGTCGAACAATTATTGATCTTGTATTTGCAAATACAGGTGTGCAAGTGCATGTGGAACACGAACCAAAAATAACAGACCATGCGTGGGTAAAAGTAGTATTAGGAACGAGCAATACAGAGAGGAAACAGAGAGAGTATAATACTAGGAACTATAGTAAAATTGACGTGAAAGAGTTTACAACAGTGTTGAAAAACTCCGTGCGACAATGGACAGATGGAGATATAAATCGAAAGGCAAAGATGCTTGTCGATAGTATAGTAGATACTTTGGACATAGTAGCACCAAAAAAGGTAGTTAGGATTCCAAACGTATGGGAAGGTAAAAAATGGTACTCTGATGAGATAAGAAGGGCGGCAGGTAAAAGGGATAATGCTTATAGGGAAGCAATTCATGAGGGAAAGGATGATAACTGGGAACAGTTCAAAGTAGAAAGAAATGCAGTAGTTAAATTGATAAGGAAAGAGAAAAAATATATTACGAGAATATGATAGACTGCAATAAGAACGACCCTAAAAAAATGTGGAAAACCTTGAAAGAACTTATTAGAGGGGGACCAGCGAAAGAGAGAGAAATTGGGAATATAAATTTTGAAATATCGGGCGATATGGCGGAGAGAAGGACGGCTGACAAATTTAATGTGTTTTACGTTGTAAGTATTAATAACATAGTAAGTTCAATAGAGAGAGATGCATCTGGAAGGCCAGGTAGCAGAAGAATCTTGATGGGTGGTGGCGTGGGAAACGAAAGAAGCATAGAAAATTTCGAGAATATCGGAATAGAGGAACTCGATAAAATAGTTAAGGGACTCCCGAAGAAGAAAGGTACAGAAGAAGGAATATCAAGCGAAACATTGCAGTTGGCGTTCAGTGCAATTCAACAGGAGTTTGTTGATGTAATCAATGAATCCCTAAGGGAAGGCTGCTGTCATAATAGTTGGAAAACGTCCACAATCATTCCGATACCAAAGATAGAGAAAGCCAATAGCGCGAAGGATTTCCGGCCAATTAATATGTTGCCACTGTACGAGAAGGTCCTAGAGTTGGTAGTAAAGAGTCAAATCAAAAAGTATTTGGAATCAAATGAGGTTATAACAGAGCATCAGTCGGGTTTTAGAAAACAATTTTCGTGTGAAACGGCGATTCAAACCGTGATAGACGAATGGAAATTAAACATAAGCGAAGGAAAAATAGTAGGAGTAATGTTTATGGACTTAAAACGAGCATTTGAGACAGTGGGTAGAGAATTGTTAATAGAAAAAATGTCTCAATATGGAATTAGAGGTAAAGTGTTAGATTGGTTTAGGTCATACTTAAACAATAGAACGCAAAGAGTAAGGTTTAATGAGGAATTTTCTGAAATTATTACAACGAAATACGGGGTACCACAAGGATCCGTATTAGGGCCTCTGCTGTTCATTATATATATAAATGATATAATTGAAATATGTCCAGAAGGCTGTGCAATAAAAATGTTTACTGATGATACACTAGTATATGAAAAGAATTGAGAGGGAATATTGTATTGAAATGGAGGGATGGAACCGAGTTAGAGTGAGTGGAGGTAATTAAATATTTAGGTGTAATGATAGATGATAAGTTACGATTTAAAGACCAATGTGCGTATATGTTGAAAAAAATAGGTAAAAAAACGAGGTTTCTGAATAGAATAGGACAATATATATCGGCATACACCAGATGTGTCGTATATAAGGCAATCATAGCACCGAACTTTGAGTATTGCGCAACACTGCTAGTGGATATGGGTGAGACAGAGTTGAATAAACTGCAGATAGCACAGAACAGAGCGATGCGAGTCATATTGCAATGCAGCCGGTATACGGAGGTAGACGATATGTTACGAGCGGTTCAGTTTATGAGTGTGAGACAGAGACTGTATTATAATGTGTGTATATTTATTTTGAAGGCTGTTAAGAAATTATTGCCGAAGGAACTGACGAGTAAATTCCAAGTTGTTAAATCTAGAACGAGTCGGGAAACGCGTCAAGCGGAAAATATTGTAATTCAATTTAGAAGAACGAGAAGTGCGCAAAAGAGTATGTTTTACGAAGGAGTGAAAATGTATAATGCGTTGCCAGTAGAGGTTAAAGGCTGTGTAAAACTAGTTCAATACAAGAGTATGTTAAAAGCATTTATTATAAGGGAAATTAAATAAGTTCAATAGAAACGTAAGATAAACATGTAAATTATGTACATCAAATAGTTGAGAAAGCTAATAAACATCAATCTCTCTCTCTCTCTCTCTCTCTCTCTCTCTCTCTCTCTCTCTCTCTCTCTCTCTCTCTCTCTCTCTCTCTCTCTCTCTGTCTGTCTCTCTCTCTGTCTCTCCCTCGTGTGTATGAAGTATCGTACAGTTCGCACGTTCCTACATTCAAATGGTACCTATGTTTACTATGTATGAACCAGGTATACAAGTATAAAATGCGGATTTTTTTTCTAAAAAAACATGTTAAATTCGGAAGAATGATAAAAAATGCTTTATTCAAAGTATGCTCCATCGCTTGTTATACATTTTTCCCATCTTTCGGGATAATTTATGAATACCACGCCAATAAATTCTTTCCCTTTTGCTGTGAACCATTTATCGAGCTATTTTTTCACATCTTCGTACGAACCAAAGCGCTGCTCAGCAAGTGCGTGACCCATCGATGCAAACAAGTGGTGATCGGAAGGAGCCAAGTCTGGTGAGTAAGCCGCATGGGGTAGAACTTCCCAGCTGAGTGCATTGAACGTGTCGCGAACCGGTTTTGCCGTATGTGATGACCATTGTTATGAAGAAAAATGACATTGTGTTGCCTCTTTCGGTATTCTGGCCTTTTTTCAAGCAGCGAACGGTTCAAATCGGTTAATTGTTGTTAGTAACGTTAAGTATGAACATCTCATAATAGACCACGCCCCTCTGGTCCCACCAAACATGGAGTATCGTCTTTCTGCCAAAGCGATTCGGTCTTGCGGTCGATGTGGATTGTGTGCTTGGGTCTACCCATGGTTTTTTAAGCTTGGGATTCCCAAAATAATTCCACTTTTCATCCCCTGTAACTATACGATGCAAAAATGACTTCCTTTTGTACGGAGCGAGCAAAATGTCACATGTGTTTTTGCTCTTTTCCATTTGCCTGCTATTCAACTCATGTGGTACCCATCTGCCCGTCTTCTGAATCTTTCCCATCTCTCGTAGCCGATTGGAAACAACTTGTTGACTAACGCCCAATTGTTCGGGGAGTTGTTTTTGTATTTGCGAATCATCTTCGTCCAACACTGCTTGCAATTCCATATCTTCGTATTTTTTTGGCGGGTTTCCACGTTCCTTGTCTGCAACATCGAAGTCACCACTTTTGAAACGCCGAAACCATGGTTCACACATATCTTGCGATGGAGCATATTCACCAGAAGCTTCTCAAAGTAATCGGTATAATTCAACAGCAGTTTTCTTCAAATGAAATAAAAAATTTATGCTGTCTGCGAATGCTTTTTGTTCGGTACAAATTTCGACATATTGAAAACAAGAACACAACAGTATGCACACACTTTTATAATTTATCACTCGTGCGTGTCTGACACTTGTTGATGACACAACAAAATTGCGCAGTGTCAAATGTCTATAGCGCAAACTGCATTCGTGCGCCATCTATTGTCTGAAATCCGCATTTCATACTTGTACATGTGGTATAAAAGGCACCTCTAGCATATAAGGTAATTTCACTCTATTGTAGAGCCAATATCTTTCAGAAGACAATTATCGCAGGAAATTGCGAATCTTGAGCAACCTCTGGATAAACTTTGAATCGTCTGTAATAAAGTAACTTTATACGTTTTATATGCACCTGGGAACAATTTCGAACGATTATGAGCGAGATGTATAGCTATAATTATTATATTGTAATACATCGTAAATGGTACAGCCGGCTACGCATAATAATAGTGTCGACGCTACCCTATAGAATACTATGTTTTCATTTTGTCCTCCGATTGCCATACGAATCTAGGAACCGTTTATCTAATGCGCATTATATTAGGTACTTGTAGATAGAAAATTATACTTGTAGATAGAATCGATCAGTCGATCAATTTTACGGTGGTCTTAACGACACCGGCTGATGTAGTTCTAAGTTCGCTGTTCTTCATAGTATTGTTAATGCATAGTACAGGTCCATCGGGTTGTATGTAAGTGTGTATTTAGGCTTGTTGTCTGTGTTGTTGTTCTCTGTAGATTTGGTAACGCATGGTTCCGGCGCTTCGCTATGTCTGTTTTACATGTACCTTGGCTAGTTGCGTGGTACCGGTGCTTTGGTGTACCTGTATTGCGTATATAAGATGGATTCGTCGTCTCAATACACCGAGTATTGAATTAGAAAGGATCAATAAAATATCCGGAGACCAAAGTATGGGCTTCATTACTATTCTCCGTCAATCGGATATTTCCACAAGCAGAAGAATGACTGAGATTCGTATGAGGTAATTCGTCAAAATGCCAGGATATTGCTTCGTTGCCATACTAAATATATGGAGAATTCCTATGTTTTTCTCTCCGTGCCACGAAGCATTCGCAATCGTTTGTTCGTTGAGATGAATGCATTCTGTGTGCCATGCTCATAATCATAGTATTTGTTTATATCATATAGCATAATTTGTTTGTATCATACAGCTGCCCCAGTGTCATATACTGACGACTCTTTTGTGGTGAATGAAGCTGGTCAATGGACGACGGAGAAAGATCTAAAGTTCCTTCATATCGTTTTACTTCAGGGCCACAACTTGGAATATACAAACCACAACAGCGCGGATGGTCTCTCATATTCCAAGGAACTCAAATATTTCTTTTTATTATTATATTCCTATACAGCGGTGGCCGGTATTTCCGTATACAGTGAATATCACTTACTCTTAACGTGGAGGTGTTCCTATCATTCAGTTTAAGTTCTCGACGTGTCTAGAATTTCGTTGTCGTTTCCGACTTGAGATCTTTATAGTATATCTCTAATCGTCTCCACGTATATACTCGAAAATATACTCTTGGTCTCTACCTAGATTTCCGTTGCCTTTTTCTTCTCTGTCTATCGTGTTATCTTCGGTGGTAATCGAACTCGTGTGACTACATCGCCAATACTTACCTATACTCTAGCGTGCATGAAGAATGTCTATATTATTGTAAACTCACTTTAGTATCGTTTTCGGTGCATTTCTTACCTTGTGGCATGGTACGACAGCTACGATATTGACGATGCATAGCAGAACGAGGCCGTGAATCATTTTGGGTTGAAATGTTCCTGATTGGCAGCACCACATCGCTGCAAAAATAGAATAACGTGAGCGAGGATTATAATATATAATTTGTAACAATGACATAGATGAATCTAGATCTATGGATAATGCGGTGTGCGCATCTGCTTATACTATCTCATTATATTCTCTTATTATATTATGTCTTCACTGTGCTTATAAGGGCATCGGATAATGTCGAGATCATTTCAATACTAGTATCGTACCCGGTTTCGCCCCGGTTGATTTTTAGTATCGTTACCTTAAATAAAAATAAATGCTATGATTTTCAAATAGAATTTGTATTTATTGAACGTTTATACATTATCATTGAAGTATAGTTTACCAAAGTCAATCCTTCCACACCTGTGTATAAACAATATTTTTTGTTGACTTATTTTCATCTGCCAGCACATATAAGTTTTTGCTACGTAGAATTGTCCATGACTGAAGCATTCATCCCTTAAATCAATTCCTACCACATTGAGTGACTGCCCTTGGGATTTATTGATCGTTATAACGAACGCAAGACGAATCGGGAACTGAAGGCATTTGAATCGAAAAGGTAGATCATTGGGAATAATTGGAATTCTGGGAATGAACACATTTTCCCTTTTAAATTGTCCAACCAAAATTGTTGCCTCAATTATATGTGTTCATCATCTTCACAATCAAACGCGTTCCATTGCATAGTTTTGGAGGATCCAAATTCCTTAACAACATAATAGGGCTTCCAATCTTGAGTGTGATTTTATGTTGTGGTATGCCACTTGGTTAGATTGAGCGTATTTAAGAACTCAACTGGATAACTGGTGGCCTCTTCTTCGTCTACCATCTTGTCAATTCAGTAAAATGACTTCGATTCAACTGGAATAATTTCTTGAATGGTGAAATTGATTTCGTCGACTTTAGCATTAATTGGTGCAAGTATTGCTCGTTTTTGAAGCCAACCGTGATCTACAATGTGTTGTGTTAGATTTGGATATACGTGGTCAATCAGAATTTTTATGTTTTGACATGTGTCGCAAAAATCTTTATTCAATTTGATTTTTCCAGTTTCCACATCCAATTCTTCTTTTCCATTGCCAACACTCAGCAGATACCTAGAAAATTGCAGTGAGTCGAATCCATTTGATTGTTTTACCCGCATGTTTATTTGGAGCTTGTTGTTTTTTTACAAATCTCCACAGTTGCGATGATTTGATACAGGCTTTTATCTCGTCGTACATGTTACTTCTAGGAATGACTGGCAGTGTTTGACGAAAATCTCCAGCAAGGATAACTAACAATCCACCCATAATGTTATTATTTTCGCGAATGTCTTGCAGTGATCCATTTAAAGCTTCCAACCTATGTTTATGCATCATTGCTACTTCATCCTATAAAATCGCCTTACATTCTTTTCATACCTCCACTTTTCCAGTTTCTTTCTTAATTCCACAATACTGGCGTCTCGTTGTGTATGAGGTCAATTGGAAGCGATAGTGTAGCATGAGCTGTCCGACCGCCAGCCATCAGGGTAGAAGCGATGTCTAAAGAGGCCATTGCGAGTGCAATTTTCTTTTCTCCTCTGATTCTAGCAAGTATTAAGTTGTTAAGGAAAGTTTTTCCAGTTCCGCCAGGTGCATCTATGAAAATTATGCCACCTTTTTTGTCAACCAAACGCTGAAAGATTTCATTATAATTTCATTTCTCGTTGCTCTGCATTCATAAGTGGTTCATTTATTTCGACGTATCTGTTCATTTTGTCAGTGTCATATGGAAGCTCACGCAACATCTCTCTATTCAAGCTGTCTATTGTTTTACGCGATGGGCTTGGAATTGCAAATGCTGATAAAAGTTTTCCTGACATATCAATAACTTTGTCTTCGATCATTATCAGTGCTTCGTTGTAGATTTCATCCGTGAAATCTAAGTTCAGATTGGGATTTTCTCGTTGCAGACGTCGCAGAATATTTTCAGACATGCAGTCCTTGTATTTTTCCCACAGAGCTTTTGGATTGGACACCTCGCAGCATGAGAGTAAGATAGCAAAAAGAGTTCGAATTTTTGAAGGTGAATCTGATTCTTTCGCTTCGTTCAATGACTCATCCCACTGGTTGTCATTCTGTAAGAGCCCCATAGCCAAACATGCAGCGTGATATGTCTTAAATAAATATCCATTTACGGCCTGTAAATCATTCAAACTTGTAGGTCCCTTGATCTTATGAAGAAGCATTCGTATGTAGTAACATTCTAAGTTCCTCAAATGGACTGTATATACGCGACCAAGTGCGTCACCAGGACGGACGCCGCCATGTCCTTCTACAATTGAGCCTTGTTTGTGACGATTGAAGACTTTCTTCGATTTGTCCCACGTAAACTATTGCGGCACTTCAAAATATAGCAATGTCTTTGCAAAATCATCTCTTTTGCACAGTTCAAAGAATTCTGTTAAAGTAGTTTTTGGTGGATTTGCTAAGCGGTCTTCTAGATTGTTTTCATTAAGGTAAACTCTCTGGCCATTCTCCAAATGTACATCGAGGTGCATCACAGTTGGGTAGCGTTCGTGAATTGGAAATCCAAAAGTACGCCACGCAGCTGCATTACTACTTATATACCGGCCTGCTTGATATTCAGCAATTTCATCCCCACCATTGTCACGGGATTGAACGGCAAATACACCTTGATCAGAGCCTTTGTATTGATCAGTATCACCAGATACTGATGAAGTAGTTGTCGGTAGAGTAGAAGATGATTTATTTGATTTTGCCTCACCATTAAACGGTAAGAGTAGTAAGACATGGCTGATATAGTTTCGCTGACAGTATTACTTGTTCCGGGAATAACTTGGCTAATGTTTATTGCATAACCGTCTTCTCCTCTTGGAAACATGATCGGATATTGCAGTGCATCATAAGATATGTGCGCTTCGTTGATTCTTTTAAGCTCATTGCTTCTCATCTTCAAGACAATATCTCTGTTTTCGAAGTCATTTCCAGCAATGATAATGGCAAATTCATTAACTGTTGGTTCATTTAAAACTTTGGCATGTCCTGCGTGTGGTTTTTTATTAGCTTTCATCACTATTTTCATGTCATCTTGTATATTTTCGTCTAAAGCAGTTTTGAATGTCCTCATGTAGTGATTGTGTTCATGTAACATCTTCTGAAGTGATATGATTAATTTTTTATCGATCCCAGGTATAATGGAGCAATGACGTTGAGCTTCTGCTTCTTCATCACCCAAAAAGTAAATCTGTAGGAATTTCGCATCTTCGTGTGGCAGCGGAAGAAGTGAACCGCCTTTGTGATACACTTGGCCTTGTATGAAGAAAGTTGGCATGAACCCTTTGTTTTTATTCATTGGCACGGATGTACCAAAAGAAGTCATTTGAAAGCTTGAATTGTATTTCCGTATAAGATTGAAAAACTCTTTTGATTTTTGATGATCACCATTCATCAGACTGTTTAATGGCTCTGGTAAATTGTCTGGTAAGTTGGGCAACTTGACTTTTCCGTTGGAACAACATAAACCGGGTGTTTCTCCTTTAAATTTGAGTGCTCCACAGAAATTACACTTATTGTCCATCTTACCAATAAGAACTTGCGGAAAATTCATGTATTCCAATGACGGATCGTAATGAAATGCTTCTTCTTTCAGGTTAAGCCAGTTGTTAGCTCTCAATTTTCTTCGTCGCTCCCTTTTCATTTGTAGGCGGACATGAGTTACATCAGGTGCTTCGATTTGCCGTGACTTTATCTTCCTTTGTCTATTTGCTTTAAGACGGTCGGACTTTTCTCCAATAGTTTTGTTTTGAAATGAGGTTTGTTTTCTACGTCTGTCTGCTTCGAGCTCTTTTTTTTTCAGAGCTTCTGAAGCATTTTCGCTTGATACTTTTTCTTTTTCGTATCAATACGGGTTGGATTAAACACGGCACGTCGCTTTCTGGGCATTTTTCGTTTTTTCTTATTTTATTTTTAATGACTTGACTGTTTACTGCTTCACTAAAATGTGAATTGCATTTGAAAATTCATGTCAAACAAAAACAAAATTTCCGTTCACCGTATCATAGCAACCTTTTCTTTTTTTAAAAAGCGCAAGCTATACCTACTACGAAGAATAACTTTGCTTTTTTAAAAATTAAAATTAAACGTCAAAATTCAATAATACTCTTAGAAAATAAACGTCAAAATTCAATAATACTCTTAGAAAATAAACGTCAAAATTCAATAATACTCTTAGAAAATTCAAATGTCCGTAAGTCCTTAAGGACTCAACTTGAAGAGCTGAAAATAGTTGCGTTGACCTAGAAATCAGGAGACCTTTCCAAAATGTCCAAGATCACCTTCCTAGCACGCTCCGTCTAGGAGGAGTTTAAGGGACGGAAATCCACACTTTAAGAATTATAGTATAGATGATACTACTTCGAGAAAGCGACAAACGTTTGCTATCTTCGAGCTCTCAAATAATGTCTCTATATTATGAAAATATTACGCCGCTGCCATTGCCGCCGATGGCGTTTAGTAGGACAATTGAGAGAGGAGTTGGAAAATAGATCATGGGGATCAGAACGTATGTCAGGGGAAGTCAGAGAGTGGGTCAGAAAGGGCTCTCCTAGGGAGGTTTGTGTATTTTGATTGCTGGATCCCGCATCGGGCGCCTCCCCAGGTGGCAGATAGGGAGAATACCCGGTAGATATATCGGGTACCGAGGAAAAAAATACTTGGGGTGGGCTAAGATCCAGCTAGAGGAAGAAAGCCCAAAAACAAACCACCGATGTATAGCACCAAAGCGAAGGGATAAAAACTACGGTACAAGGGATCGGAAACCCAGTACCGGCGTCAGTCAGGGGTGAAAGCGCGGGTTCCGGGATGTCGTCATCAAAATCACGCAGCAGGACTTTTAAGATGAAGGACAATCTGGCTATGAGTACACCAAACGAGAGACTGATGGACCACAGGATCAAGAAACATCACCAGCAGCTGGGGAAATTGGGAAGCGAAGAGACCGAAGCATTTAACCAACTAGGTAAACGCATTGAAGTCATTGAGGGAATAGTCAAGGAGGCGAAGAATATAAACAAGCCTATTCGAGACATCATAACAAAGGCAGTTCTATACAACCAACAGATTAAGATATCACACTACTGCAAAGCCTAGGGAGAGGCGCATAATAGAGACATCAAATAAGCCTACATGGAAGTTCAGACTGGAGCTACTTCGGATTTGGCACCTCAAGTGCAAAAGCAGGAAGTCGTAAGAAAGAATGCTGCAATAAAGGACGCAGCCACAGAAGGCTATCCCGAAGAGGCAAAACAGATGCTGAAGGCCGTAGGAAGATCGAGAGTAGCTGTTAGGAGAACAGACTTAGACATCGAGAGTAAGAAGCGAGTAGCGTCTTCATCTCCACAGGTTTTAATGCCGGAAAAACGGAGATGCGATGAAGAAAATCACAAAAGACGACCACGTAGCACTCCTTAGCACAAGAATCGATAATCCGAGCCTGCCATGAAGGAGTCCAAATCGGAAACCGTAGATCAAAAGAGAAAATGGAAGTGAGACAAATAGAGTGGCAAAAGTCCACCTGGAAAGGGTTACCACAGCATGCGGTCCGGAGCGGTTGCGATCAAGCCCATGAAAGGCATTTTATTTTCTCCGGCAAATAAAAGCGAAGTTCGATCCGGGAATCTGCGGAAATCTCCGGAATACGGTACACCCATGGCGGTGAAATCCTGGTCGAGATAAGAAAAAGGAAGTGAAGGCGCTGATGGCTTAAGGAGTGCTTTAGCTACAGTGCTGGGGGAGGAGACAATCGTGAGGACGATGGGGCAGAGTTACACTCTGCAACTCCGGGACTTCAACAAGGTTATGGAAAAGGAGGAGATAGCGGGGGCGATTGCAGCAGCAGTAGAGGATACGGACAAAGAGGCGAGCAAGGTGAGAGCCCTAAGGAAACGTTTAAGAGGGACCCAAATGGCGATAGTAACCATTTACTATTACAATTACAACATGATAGTAACCGTCTCCGAAGAAGCATCGTTGGTAGTGGCAAGCACACCACCAATAGACCTGCTGATTCGAGAGAAATAGGAGGTGTACAGGGAGCTGCGCCAGTACAAAGGAGGACAGGCAAGAGAGCAAGAAAATGCGATCGTAAGAAACAGGGTACATCAAAAACTGATAGTGAGATGGCAAAATCGGTGAGACACTGAGACGAAGGGGGCTGGGATACTATTTTACCCAGGTGCTCACTGGCCATGGCTGTTTTAACGTCTACCTGTAGAGATTTAAAAGGGCGAGTAGCACAGAGTGTTGCCACTGCGGCTATAGTCCGGTCGATGCCAGTCACACTGTATGCATGTGTCCCGCATCGGAGGAGGATAGGCCTCCACGCGGTGCTGGAAGGCATAAGACTGGAAGAAGCAAATCTGATGCATGTAATGCTAGAAAGCGAGCAAGCGTGGGAAGTAGTTCTGGCCTTCTTAACAAGAATCATGAAGAAGAAAGATGAAGCTGAAAGAGCGGCAAAGGCGCGTACTATGAAAATAGTGCAACAGTCGGAGCCTCAAATTCCATAACTAGAGGAAAGAATAAGGGAGCAACAGTCTCCAATAACGGAGTCTCGAGTACGACTAAAGTAGTTCCACACTGAAGGAAAAACGGGAGTTATGAAGGAAACGAGAGATATCGAGAGAAAGCAAAAGCAAGCAGAATAGTGCGGGATGAGCCAGCTACAGATCTGGACCCGTAGCCTCGTAAGAGAACCGAGAAAGAACGGAAAATGCTGATAATCAGAGAAGAAACCCGACTAGGGCGAAAGCTCAGATACAGAAGTAGCCTGAGCAAACTGTGCATGCATACATAACGGGATTTGTGAAGAAAAAGAGAGATATCAAGGGAGAGTTAAAAGCAAGCAAAATAGCGCACGATGAGCCAGCTATTGATCTGGACCCCTAACCTCGTAAAAGAACGTGGAAAAAACGCGAAATCCTTGGAACCAGAGGAGAAGCCCGACTAAGGCGAACACACATTAGACCGAAAAAATTCGAAAGTGGTTGCAGTGTGTTGTGCGGAGACGGAGGAGGGGTTTTCGTCAGTAAGAATCCGACACTAATCTTCCGCGGATGTCTTATGTCTTATGAAAGATTTCCCCGCTTTCAAAAAAAAGGGTCAAATAGGGTGAGGTGGTTGAGAAAGTCGGTCGCAAGGGGTCAGAACGGGTTCTCCTAGAGGAGTTGGTGTGACGGATTTGTTAGGTCCCGCATCGGGCGCCGCCTCTCCAGTATTCTTACAAATACGTGGTTCGTATTTTTTTTATCTTGTATTACATTTCCGTGAAACGAATTCAGTCGGATTTTAGTCTAATAATTACTCCCAAGTTGATATATCAGTAACATAAATACAATATATCTGTTAGAATTTCAGTTAATGTGCGTACAAAGTAAGATTTTGCACATTGATTCGGTCGAAATTCTGAAACCTGTAAAAATGTGCAAACCAACCGTTACTCAAACATGTCCAAGTTCATAACGTTCTATACTCATCGTTAGCAATGAGTATATATAGAAGGGATTAGTACCAGACCAATTTAACACCAGCAATCCTTGATCGGAACTGCACTTGCGTCGAAAGCTCTAGGTCAATTGCTAGAAATTTGCACCAGTAAGTATATTTACATCATAACATTAAAACAATTATTACAACTTTCCTTAAGCTTCAGTAATCTCATGAATTTAAATGAATTATCTACGATAAAAAGGTAGTACGTGTTCAAAATGCTCACCAAATTACTACGCGATTCTAAAATGATTACAGATCAATATTTCTATGAGGATGCGAAATGAATAATAATCGTCACACTTGAACCACTAGATCAATTTTGATTAAGATCAATAGCAATCACTTTTTGTCTAAATTTCAGTATTACACATGGTTACAACTAGAACAGCTTGACGACTGTTCCGCGATGGAACAGTCGCGATGATCTACATTTTGAAAGAAATAAAAAATTTTATAAAATGTAAATGGTCGTAACGATTGTACAGCAACCAAAGCATAATCTGATAATGAAGCAGCATGTCATAAGTTGATGTTACGATCTTGCCCTTGTATTCGTGCGATAATTGATTATCATGAAAGTAACTAGCTAAACTGTCTTCAAAAAGTGTCAAATTTGACAAACATCAGATTATGAGTGAAAAAAGTAATAAAACGTAGTCGGTGACATCATGAAGAAATTCAAAAGTAAACGTTGTATTGGTCTGTAAATTTTCCGTAATGAAAAATGGAGCAGTGATCGAGGAAATAATATACTTTAACACGAGAAACGAAGCAATCCTTCACGCATTTGATATCAAGGAGTAGTTCGACTAGAACGTGATAGATCGTATACTAATTAAAATTTCGGATTTTCGAAAGAGTGATTCATGATATTCGTTGAGTGAAACCATCAAACTGGTGGTGAATATCAAAAAATTTGTATCGTTTCACTTGAGGAATAATAAATCTGATAAATCCAGTATTCACCTCTTCATGATGGACTTGAGATATTGAGATTGAAGAAACATTTCAACCAAATTACTACTTTGCTTAGATCCGTAGTCTTTCATATTTACTAAGTTGATAAGTGTCAAATTATAACCAACATACATGGGTGAAGAAGATAAAAATCTAATGATGAAAATGAAATGTTTACTGTAAAAATATATAAATGTCAAGAAGATGTACCATTTACTATTTATGGCGACCTCTAATGTATTTTCGTGCTGACTGAAAATGACTTGCAATATCAAAAGCATGTTCCGCATAGTGCTGCGTATTACTTTAAATGACTTTCATGAGTCTCTATCAAAATTTACAATAAAATGCGGACCTGGTTACGTTGAGTTGTTCATCTTTCGGTTATTAAAAATAACAGAAATGGTAGATTGTTGTTTAAATAAAATTGCGCCAATGAAACTTCGTACACGTCAAGAAAGGCAGGAATTTGATAACGGCTCATTTGTAAAAAATGTTGTATTCTCACTGACATGAGACTCTGCAATCATAGTCAATTTACTGGCGAGTATCGCGGTACCGAGCTTGAAGGATGTAATTTGAATTATATAAAATTTCATAACATCCCAATCGTATTTCACAATCTTTCCGGTAATGATTCATATATTTTTATTAAGGCATTATCTACACAGATCGACGATGGCGTACGCCTCCTGCCCATAAACAAGAAATATTATTTCGTTCACGAAATACGTTGAATATACAAAATCGAATGTACGCTTCATCGACTTGTTTAAGTTTATAGGAGCCTTTACAAGCTCTCGTCGTACCAAAATAATGTTAATAAAAGTGTTTGAGAATATACGAGCATTTTCCTGCGCGTGGCTGGACTGCTCACTGCAGGCAAGCGAAAGCAAGCGCTCGCTGCTGCCGCGAAGCGGTAGTACTCACGGGAGCGTGAGAACCACGCCGAGCAAGCATGCTATGCGACAGCTCACCGGCACGCGCTCTACAATGACGTTGGTGGTGATGGCTGGCTTATAGGAGCGGCCATGTTGCTTGCAAAAATCGGTCGAAACGGTTCATCTCACTTCGTGCAGCCTATTTCTCAGCTCATCAATGTTTTCGGTGTTCAATAGTGCTAATTAGTCTCACGGAACAGCTAATTTAAAATGAATGTCTGACTATGAACTAGCTGTGACTAACTTTGGTATACTCATCAGTGTATCAACATTAACCGGTCTCACTTGTGTCGTACTCGTGTCATTGACGTCACCGCGCGGCGTTAGCACTCCGGAGTTGCTCAGATCATTCTCACCAATTAATATAATCGAGTGAAGTTTCGGTTCTACTCATTTCATACTACGCTAATTTTTGTAACAATTATCCTGTGAAATCAAACATTGCCTTTTGTTATATTTCTTTCTTCTTCCTGTTTATTATTATTTATGCATATGTTATGCAGTGCAATAAATGATTTTATTCCTAATATCTGTGCACCACGTCTAATTTCATTTTGAACTAATTACAGTTCTCTACCTCTACCACCTGCGTTTTCGATCGAAAAGCATTACCCACTAGAGAATTCAAGTTTCTAACGGGAAAAAGAGTATTTCCCTACGAGTACGTAGATTGGTGGGAAAACTCAATGAAAAGTAGTTGTCATCTAAAACAGAGTTTAGCTTAAAATTGAACGATGAAAATATTTTAGAGCAGAATTATCTGCATGCAATAGAAGTTTGGAAAACTTTTAACATCCAATGAGTGAGCGAATAATGAGATCTTTACCCGAAAACGGATCTCCTGTTATTGGCTGACATATTTCGATATTTTTGACGTAACTGCTCTAGGAACATACAACTTGGCTCCTCTGCATCATTTTACAGCTTTGGAACTTGCTTTTTACGCGATGCTCAAACCGTACTCGAATTCAAATTTTACTATTCACTAATACCAAAACGTTATCAAAAGATGCATTCGAAGTGTATCATATATTGCTTGAACCATTATGCTCATACCAACAATAGATACATGGATGCAGATTTTGATCTGAGCTAAAAGGAATCATATCTAATGTACTTGAACAATCCACAGTGCAGCTATGAGTCAACATCTACCGTTTGGTTCTTTCGAGTGAGAGCAAGATATATTATTTATTACAGAAATTTGAAACAGTGTCTTTGTTTGAGAATGCTTGAGCATTCTCCTACGCGTTGCTGTACTGCGCACTGCAGGCTAGCGTGGGCAACTGTTTGCTGCTGCTACTTAGCGGCAGCACCTCTCAGGAGCAGTAAACTCGCAGTAAGTCAGCGTGCCAAGCAACAAGTCGCTGCGTGCTCGCGCTCCACGACTGCTTGACGAGACAACGGCTGCTTTGTATAACGTAGTCATCTTGCGTTTTGCTCTTGGACGGTTTTCATCGCCACCGGGTTTCGTACGTGCTCAACTTAGTTCTGTGCATCTTAATAATTCTCATCGTTCAACTCTGCCGACAAAACTCATCCATCGTATCAGCATTGATATATTGACGTCGGCCTACTAGTACATCAACATATTGGCTCACCGTGTCGTACACCCAGCTTCAGCTTCACCGCAAAGCCCGATCGTGACAGCACATCTCATCAATTACGCCGATTAATATAATCGTGTGTGGTAACAAGCTCACCTCCTTTTATTAACTCTTTTATTATGCTTATTTTTATACATTATTTTCTATATTTCAGTTGTTTTATTTGTGTATTTTCGTCCACTGAAATTTGACAGGTGGAACAATAAATGCCACTGTAAACCACATCTGTGTACTAACTATTAATTCACCTGCTACAATTTTACAGTCCACTTATCTCTAACATCTAAATTTTCGAACAGTCTGAATTGCATAAACATGAAGTAACATTTTTTTGCAATTCCTATCGTTCATTTCACTTCAATAGGTTAAAACTGCGAGAGAGAGAGAGTTCTTTACAATTACGTGAGAAAGTGCTGTAGAGGAATAAACATTTTGTTGAATATTCACTGTGTCGTACCGCGAATTTATTAATTGTACATTATTTCGCCAGGTTGAAGCGGTTCAATAAGTTGCCATAATGTTCACCGTTGATGATTTTTCCTTTTTGAAGATAATCGGTGGGGATTATGTATGCCGCGCGCATCCTAAAAAATTGTTTCGACTGTTGCTCGGTTTCCGGTGTTTTGTGGTGGATTTGTGTTCCGTCCACGGTGATGAAACGGCACAAAAACTAGTCCGGATTGCAGTTGAATAACGCCAAACACTCCTTCGAAGTTGTCACACGATTGCGTTTGTGGTCAAGTGTGAGCAACGCGGCACACATCTTGCGGATAACTTTCTCATACCCAAATGATCTTTGAAAATCGAAATCACTGAGCCATGTGATATGCCTATGGTTTCTACAATCTCGGGTACTATTAATCTCCGATTGGCCAGTAGCATATCGTAGATTTTTTCAATTATTTTGGGAGCAGTGATCTCAATTGGGTGTTCAGAACGTTCAGCGTCACTCGTGCCCGTGCAACCACAACGAAATTCAGTAAAACACTTTTTTACCATTGAAGTTGATGGTGCAGAGTCCCCATAGTATTTATGAAGCCTAACCTTGGTTTGAGTGACCGTTTTTTCCCACAAACAATAATGCTTGATGAGCACACGAAATTCACTTTTTTCCATTTTCGCAAAAAATCGCGCAATTGTCTGCGTTCAATGCCTGTCAATCTGGGAGACCGTACAAAAACGGAAGGAAAGCAAAGCCGTTAGTGAAGGCGATTCTGCAAACTCTAAGAGAAAAAAGACTCGAGAAAGATTACCTGAAGGTTTGAAGGTCAAAGTCAATGAGAAGTTCTCATACGCTGAAGTGCTGCGAGACATCAGGAAAAAGGTGAACCCAGACAAACATGGGGTGAAAATAACATCAATCAGAAGAACTCAGAAGAGTCAAGAACTCTTGATAGAACTTAGCAGGGGCACCGGCAAGGCTGAGACGCTCAGAGAAGCAGTTCTGGGGATCATCGACGGCAGGGCGACGCTGCGCACTACAACGCAAAGTGTAACTATCGAGGTCCTGGACATGGACGAAGCCACTGACGAAGAAGAGCTGAAGGAAGTGATCGAAGTAGCGACTGAAGGGATCGACACACAAGCGATCAAGATCCGGGCATTTAGAACGGGTTTCCGGGGGACAAAAAAAAATCGTACTGACCATGCCGGCCGAGACAGCGGACAAGCTTTTGAAGGAGGGGCGCCTCAAAGTAGGCTGGATTAGATGCCGAGTGAGAGAGAGAACCGACGTCAATCGCTGCTACCGCGGTCTAGGGTTCGGGCACGTAGCCAAAACATGCAAGAAGGAAGATCGGTCGAAAATCTGTCGCCTCTGCGGCCTTCAAAACCATCAGGCCAAAGAGTGTAAAAATCGCTCACGTTGTGTTATATGCGAGGAGCAGCAAGAAGAAGGTGGGACAGAGCACATACTCGGTAGTGTCAAATGCGCGTCGTTCCGAAGGGAGCTGCGTAAAGCCCGGAAATGGGACACGGCTGGGAAGCACAAGATCTTCTAATGCAAACGGCTGTAGAGAAAAAGATGGATGTTCCGCTAGTTAGCGAGCAGTACCGGAAGCCAGACACTGGATGCTGGTATGAGGATAGGACTTGTAGAGCTGCGCTCGTGATACTAAACTCCAAACTAGTATTAAGATCAGTTGGTGAAACAGCAGAAAACTTTGTATGGGCGGACATAAATGGAGTCAAGGTGTATAGTTGTTACTTCTCACCAAATACCCCGTATAACGAATTTATCATTCAGTTGGATGACTTGGAGGACAGCATTCGATTAGCGAATGCCGAAGTCTTGATTACCGGTGACTGTAACAGCAAGTCGCCTGGATGAGGCTTCCGTCGATTAGATAGAAGAGGCGAAGCCTTCTCAGAAATTTTAGCGAGACTGAAACTTATGGTACTGAACGAAGATAATGCGTTCACTTTCAGGCGAGGAAACCCGGGTTCCATGATCGATATAATGCTTGCTTCTACAGAAATAGCTGGGAAGGTAACGAGCTGGGAGCTACTGAATGACCTTACTCTGAGCGATCACCAGTAGATCGAGTTTTGTTACGTTTTGCGAGATCCCCCTTTCTCCTTTATTGTCTCTTTGGTATGAGCCGGTCACGATGACCTAGCGAAGCAGCTAAGGTAGCTACGCTTTCCAATTAAGTCATCCTTATGTTTGACAGTAAGGAGACACACCCGACCCCTCTTTGCGGCGGGTGGCGCCTAACTGGCATTAGTCATAATAGATAAACTTTACGATTGCCTCTGCACCTGGCCTTCTGCGAACTCCCTAATCGTGATACTCGGCACTAAGGGTGAATAGAGATATGATAAGGAATAGGCTCAAAAGGAAAACTCGTTAACAATGGTAAATAAGTTGAGTCATGCTAATATGGAGGGGAGGATAGTTAGACATAGAACTAGACCAGTGACTCACGTCTCTCGGAAAAGGGAATCACCTCTCACGAAGGTAAATAAACTGAGTCATGCTAACATGGTGGGGAGAATCAACCTTTGAAGAAAGGGGTTCGTAACCCAGAATAGCGTTTCATCCTAGTTCACGGGCTTTTCCTAATCAATATTTCTATTACAATCTAGGATATATAAGGAAGAGTTTCCACTGCACGAGTGCTCAGTTTTCCATCACTATTGCCCGCGGTCGCGTCGCGTAACGTATTAGCACGAATAAACGATTCTATTTAACAGCAACAGGCCAAGGTGCCTCTCCTACGATACCGTTCTGAATATTGTATATCTATAACTTGTGTTTTGTGGACTGCGTACGGTGTAATTGTCTGGCAATATATAAACTAACGTGTGCCCCGAATGAGCCATTCTTCGGAACTGTAATAGGCCAAGTTGCCTTTTCTTATGACATTGTGTAATACCTTGTGTGTATTTAATTTGTGTTTTGTGGATTGCGTACGATACGCTTTGGAATAAACATTACAATCAACTATTCAATTACGATCAGCAAATATTTCTCTTTCCATCACCAACAAGGAAGTACGAGTCAAAGAGAACCACCTGCAACGGAGATCGGGAACACGACAAGGAAGAAGAACTACCACAAAGAGGACAAGTGTCAACAGTACACCTTCGAGCCCAACTCTATCCGAAGCTCACCAGGTAAAATTCTCCTATTTTTAATTAAAAAAGGCGAGGTCTCCGTCCCCGCTGTAAAGGGCTGCCAAGCCTTGACGCACAAGCGAGACCGACCGTGTTCGCCAGACCCTAAATCTTGGGCCCGACGTAACAGTTTGCTGTAGACCTGGAGCAGCACAGGAGGAATCAGGGGATACCCGAGCGAGAAACCACACGTAAGGCCTGTGGCTGGGTGTTGTCGGAATTAAACAGAGGGCAACTCACCGCATTCTTCGCAGATGCAAAGCAAAGCGGCAACCTCACGCAGGTAACCGAGACAGCCGACTTGGACGCGCGGATGGTGTATTTTAGGGAAACCATGATAGCGGCGTGCAACACTGCTATGCCCATCGGCACGAAAAAAATAGCAGCGGGCTAGAAACGTGCGTGCTGACATTATCCAAGCATACAAACGGGCGAGGAAAGAGTTGCGGACCGCGATTAAGAGCAGCAAAAGAAGGTGCTGGGAAGAGCTTTGCCGAACAGTGGATAGTGACCCATGGGGACTCCCCTACAAAATCGTTTGAAAGAAGCTTGCTGGAAGGCAACATATTCCTGGCCTATCATGTCCTACCCGAATGAGTAAAATTGTAGAAACACTATTCCCAAAATACGAGAAAAGACCAAGAATAGGAGAACTACATGAAGAAGGCACCCCTGCTCCATTTAGCCTCGAAGAATTCCAGACAGCAGCAAACTCGTTGAAGTATGGCCGGAAATTCTTCTCGAAACGTTGAACGACTATCTCAATAAAGGAATCTTCCCTGCACAGTGGAAAAAGCAGATTTCGGTCGTGCTGAGGAAGGGAAACAAGCCCCTGGAAGAACCGTTATCTTATCGAACAATAAGCTTAATAGACACGATAGGAAAGCTGTTGGAGAGACTCTTGCTACGGACTCTTGCTAAGATGAAACGCGGACCATGGCAGAAAAAAGGCTACTGCGCTTTGATCACCCTGTACATCCGGAACGCGTTCAATACGGCTGAGTGGGAGAAAATCCTGGCAGCGCTTGACGAGAGGAAGACTCCGGCACACCTTTTGCGGATAATGGACAGTTACCTTAGTGAAAGTGTGCTCATATACGACACGGAGATGGGCTCGGTTAAATACGAGGTCACAGTAGGCGTACCGCAGGGATCGGTCCCCGGACCCTTCCTGTGGAATGTTGTGTATGATGGTCTCCTCAAGCTCAAGCTCCCAGGTGAGGCGGAAATGATCTTCGCGGATAACGTCGGTCTAGTACTCACTGCGACGACGATACGCATCCTAGAAATTGTATCAAATGAAAGCCTCCGCCGTGCCAGCAAGTGGACAACGGATTGGAGCTGGCAGTGCAAAAAACTGAAACCATTATAATCGCAGACAAACGGAAATTCACGCCACCAAGGCTAATGCTGGAAGGGCAAACGGTCACGCTGGGAAAGTCCTTGAGGTACCTAGGTATTCAGATTGATGGGAGACTAAGTTTTACGGAACATATAAATATCGCGAGGGGAAAAGCAGCTGCTGCAGCCGTAGCGCTGGCAAGGTTCATGCTAAAAGGCGGCTGCTGAGTAGCGACATCCATTCTAAGATCCTCTACGGGGCGGAGATATGGGTAGATGCCATGGACAAGGTTGGCGCACGACGGAGATTAGCATCAGTTCAGAGACGAGGGGTGATACGAATAATTTCAGCATATAGAACGGTTTCGGAAAATGCGGCACTGGTGCTCCCAAGTTACGGCGCACACAGATGGTGGACTGTGCGACCCAGATTGAGATCACGATGATCCTGTGTACCAGGCTTTTGAAGGCGGCCGTACGGAGTCGGGAGTATGTTGTACTAGACTCGGGAGTACGTGCTGCTGGAAGAGGTCTCGGCTTGTGAAGATGGCTGTACCAGGGTCTGGTATTCTGTACCAGGCTAAGTACGTGCCGCTGGAGAGGGTCGGGAGTACGTAAGGTGTTTCGTGATTTCTTGCCCGGGGCCCCGTCTTTTCTGTACGGGAATTGGCAACCCCGCCAAGGTGTAGGCTCGGGTGCTTACCAAGCGCGACGTTAAGTCTTCGGACTAATTGGGAGACAGGGAGGTTGTTGCAGCCTCACGGCTATGCTGTGGACAACCTTTAAATGGGTTGGACTCTGTCGGGCAAAAGGTTTTGTGGCTTTGATGGTAGGTCAAGATTTCAT
Organism: Cylloceria caligata; assembly: GCA_963942595.1. Taxonomy (NCBI): domain Eukaryota; kingdom Metazoa; phylum Arthropoda; class Insecta; order Hymenoptera; family Ichneumonidae; genus Cylloceria; species Cylloceria caligata. Next base: position 51,575,729 of record OZ012703.1, read on the forward strand.
AATTGTCCGTCGACCACCGGACGTGAGTTAACGGTGCTGGTGTGGGTTCTTCCCGAGGTACAGCCTTCTCGCAAGAGAGTTGACATAAATCACAAACTTCTAGTGCTCCCAAGTATACCACCAATAGACTTGCTAGCACGAGAAAGAAGCGAGGTCTACCAAGAGACAAACCGAAACGATAGGATACCCGTAGCAGAGGAATCGCGGGCAGAGGCAAAAAACCAAGCACATAGAAGACTGCTGGAGCGGTGGCAGGAACGCTTATATAGCGACATGGTAGCAACGACCTCATGGGCAGTTGGACTATGACCTTACGCAGGTGCAGACCGGGCACGGGTGTTTTAACGAATACTTGTTGAGATTCAATAGAAGAGACAGTGCAGGATGTAGTCACGGCAGCTGCAGTACAGACGATGCGCGGCATACGATCTTCAGGTGTACAGAAATGGAAGACGACAGGAAGAACCTCGAAGCAATCCTCAAAACCGGAGAAATAAACGAAGATAATCTGATCCCGTTGATGCTCAGCGGCGAAAAGCAATGGACAGCAATATCTTCCTTTATATAGAGGCGTCGCAAGGTTTTCGGACCAAACATGAATATGACGCCTCAGAGACGTCGCAAGGTTATCGGACCAAACATTTTACAAATAAGTAGATTTTTGCATTTTGCAAATAATAATGTGGCCAATAGAAGTGATAAATTAAACAAAATAAAACCCGTGATAAATTATTTTAATCAACAATTTCAAGAAATATATACAATGGAAGAGGACAAAATTTAAAAAAGGGGAATATGAAATGAGAAGCTGCAATGGATTACTGGCAATAAAATGGAAAGATAAACGAGACGTTTTTATTCTATCTACAAAACACACAACAGTAGCACTGACTGAGCAAAGCAAAAATCATCACAATCCTACTTGAAAACCAAAGTGTATCGTCGAATACAATAAAGGGATGATAGGAGTTGATCGACAAGATAAAATGTTAGCATGCTTCCCAATTTGCAACGATAAATCTTTTTTTTGTTTAATAATCAACTAGTCGTAATTATTTATCGAACATCTTGCAAAGTTAATTGTACCGCGCACGTGTATATATCATACAAATCATAAGAAGTTTGCGATTTGTACAGTTTCGAACGCTGAGCCAGGCTGTGGATGTCCCTGCGCGCGACTGACCTTGGTGTCGCTTTTGGCCCGCACAGTTGGAAATTAAATCGTAAGGCAAGGGGTTAAGAAGATAATGCAAAAAAAACGAGAAGTCGAAAGAAACGATCGAAATAGGGCCGGAGTAAACCAGGGAGCAGACATAGCAGCGTAGCAAATCGGAAACTGACGAGCAGCTGGCAAAGCAGTGCAGCACCCCAGATAGGACCAATCTCACCCTACCCGAAGTAATGCTTACGTGGTGCCGTGGGTGGGATGGAAACGGCGGCGGAGTTTTAGTCGGTAGAAATCCGATACTACCCGCAACATCTGGGTGTCTTGTCGAAGATTTCTTCGTCGCCGGTAATAAAAAAAACGGACAGACGGACAGATGGACGGACGGACGGTCGGACAGACAGACAGACAGACAGCTACATGTTTGTACCACTTATTTTGTACCACACATAGCTACATGTTTGTACCACAATACCACTTATTTGACACACGTGACTTATCATTATTTGTTGCAAGTTTCTAATTGTTTGAATGGAATTGAATCATCTACGATTATATTGGAGGGGCTCTGGGGACTAATTTACAGAAACTGGGTCAGAAACATACACAGGGTCGTTGTTTTCTTTGTTATTAATACTCATTTCAGTAATATTTTGCATTTGGAAGGCACAATTTGCTGACTAGGGATATAATTATAAGATCAAATACACTTTACTTTTGTCAATATTTGTTGTTGATATATTGTGCTATGCATTTGTAGCTTGAATAAAAAATTTTGAAGATCGTCTACATTTTTGACCGAAACGTTAAACACGAGTTTCATTCCTCCTAAAGTTCTGGGAGATGGGTGTTCAGAACGTTCAGCGTCACTCGTGCCCGTGCAACCACAATGAAATTCAGTAAAACACTTTTTTACCATTGAAGTTGATGGTGCAGAATCCCCATAGTATTTATCAAGCTTAACCTTGGTTTGAGTGACCGTTTTTTCCCGCAAACAATAATGCTTGATGAGCACACGAAATTCACTTTTTTCCATTTTCGCAAAAAATCACGCAATTGTCTGCGTTCAATGGCTGTCAAACACAAACTAAATGATGCAGCTTATAGCTGGAGCAGTATTGCTTTTCGAGGTTACAACGCAGGAAATTCGGAAAGTCACTGAGTTATTGATCCACTCTTGTATCGTCCTCCTTTTCTTTTCTTTTTATTGATAATTCTTATTTCGTATATTAATCTAGAAGTTTCTTGAAAGAAGTTAGCGCGGGCCTGAAGACTTCGCTAATAACTCAACTTTGACATTCAACGCGTACATCGGATCACATCGTTTACGTTTACAATTTGTCGCAATACGTCACTTTCCTTGTCAAGCTTTGCACTATGCATGTTTTCACTTTTGAGTTTAATTCATGACAGTAGTATGTGTACGCATTTACTCCATGCCACTCTTATCCCTCCGATGCGGTTACCCCCACTACTCCACTTTTCCGCCACTGCACTAACCACTCTATTTGAGCAGCCTCGATAATGTGGTCAGGGTAAAGTGGAGTACTGTGAGGACCCTGATGAACAAGGAAGTGTAAAGATAAAAACAAAACGGAGCAAACTCGTACATATACGGGGAAAAATGAATAAAATTTTGGACTTACACCCTCCGCAGTTGTTGACATCCTTCTACTTTCCGCAGCGATTCAAGATGAAGGAGTTTGAACTCCTGTCACACACACACGCACACTCTAGGGGGGGATGTCTTACCCCTACCTAGCGTATCCCCCGGTGTCGGATAGGGGAGTGCTCTCTGGATATAGAGAGTAGGAGGCAATTAAAATACTTCCCGCGGACCAACTGACAGGCGAATAAATCTCATAACAAATCACTGTGGCTGGCACAGGAGAAAAAACAAAGTTTACGGTGCAGGGGTCCGGATCCCCCGTACCGGCGTCTACCGGGAGTGCGCAAGCGGGCTCCTGGGCATCGTCATCTAGTGACCGCAGCCCTGGCACTATGGAGGTGGATCCTTCGGCCTCCACTGTGTGTAATGTTACGAGTGAAGAACGTGTGGAATCGTGGAGGAGGGATCTCGGGCGACTGGAGGACGAGATCAACGAGGTAGTCGACTTCCTGGCGACCAAGAACAACATCAACGGTTTCATCAAAACGAAGGCCAACGCCATTAAAAGTACTTTCCGCAGCCTAAAGGGCATGATGGCGATTACCTCAGCAGAGCCCGTCACGCCAAAGGAGATGGCACATCCTGTGACATCACCACCACCATCCACTGAACCCTGGAAGAAGAGGAAGGACGTCACTCCACCATAGGGTCTCGCAAGCCGAAAGGCAAAGCGGGCCAAGAGGCGGAAGGAGGGCCACAACGAAAAGGACCAAGAAGAAATGTCCACAAAAAACGACCGCCCAGAGGTGGATGCCTCTTGGGAACAGGTGAAGCCTCGGAAAAAGGAGAAAAAGAAAGAGCCAGAGCCTCAACCTACGATAGGACTCCAGCAAAAACCCTTGAAGAGGAGGATAAGGCCGAGCGCTATACTCATTAAGCCCAAAGGGGCGATTACCTATGCGCAGGTCCTAAATAAGATAAAAACCGACGAAACACTTAGCGAAGTAGGCACCGCAATCTACAAGGTGCGAAAAACACTGAGAGGAGATATCTTTCTGGTCTTGGACAAGGAGAGCCAGGAAAAGACGACCCAGTTAACGTCGGCGATGAGCACAGCCCTTGATGATACCGCCGAGATAAATTCCAGAACTCAAGAAGCAGTTTTGGAAATTATCCAGATAGATGAGACGAAAACAAAGGAGGAGATCAATAAGGCTATCACTAGAGAACTAGGGAAGAACTTCCAGATTGGACCTGAGACCGTTAAAAATATCCGGAACTCCTATGGGAAAACACTGACTGCAACGCTGAAACTCCTAGCTGAAGCAACTAAGAAACTGCTGGAAAAGCGGACAATACGACTGGGCTGATAGGTGATAAAATCAGGTGATAGCAGAAAACGAGGAGCATTTAATCCAGGGTAAGAGCAACGGCGTACACTCCTTCAGCTGCTAAATGCCACCGAGCATGAGCCTGGAGGAGTATGAAAGAATACAAGACCGGCTAGTGGATAACGCGAAAGGCGTCTGCCCAGTGGCTATAGCCGGCGACTTCAACGCGTGGGCAGTAGGGGAGTAGGGAGATACGGGCAAGAGGCCAAGTGCTCCTAGAAGCGTTCTCCGTCCTCAACCTGACGCTATTGAACGATGGACTACTACCCACCTACAACAAGGGAGAAGCCAGCTCGATGATTGACCTCACCTGCGTAAGCAGTGGCCTTATAAAGGGCGAAAATCGATGGGAGGTAAGAAACATTGACACAAAGAGTCCAGACGATTACGTGGACAATTAACAGACAGCGAAACAGGAGTCGGCGGAAACAACGAATAAAGCAGTTTCTGGGGTGGAGAGCGAACCTCTTTGATGAGAAGGCATTCACCTCAAGCTTCGAAGAAGACAGCCCGGTCCTCACAGGAGGTGCATCAGAGCAGGTGCACCAAGTCATGCAAAGGGTCACTACCACGTGTGAAGCTGCCATGCCTTGAAGAGGGAGTGGGAACCCACACAAGTCCGTATACTGGTAGAACGATACGATCGCCTAGCTCCGCGCTGTCAGCAATCGTGCCCGGAGACTAGCACAATGGGCAGTCGGGAGACCAACGTTCCCGGAGCTAAATGCCGCTCATAAGATAGCCCGGTCTGCACTGACCAAAGCTATCAAGCGTAGTAAAGGCCAGTGTTGGACAAACCTTATGAAGGAAGTAGACGACGATCCCTGGGGGAGACCCTTTGTTGGGATTCCCCACCTTGTGGTGGTCATGACGAAATTGAGAGGACAATCAAGCCAACAGCCGACATGTCCCAATCAGTTCAGCGATATCGTGTCAACGCTATTCCCAAGACAAGAGCCGCTGAACTACCAAGTCCAGGAGGTGAAGAACGAGGAGATCCTACTGATCACCCAAGATGAATTACTTCGTGCTGTTAAAAGAGTGAAAAACAACCAAACCCTAGGAATCGACAACATTCCAAATGTCGCCCCGAAGACGACTATTAATAAATGCCCCGAGCCTTTCCCCAGATGTACAATTCCTGCCTTCGAAAAGAAACTCTCCCGAACCAATGGAAGCGGCAGAGGCTAGTGCTACTGCCCAAGCCTGGAAAGCCGCTAGAAGACCCTTCATCGTACCGCCCTCTCTGCATGCTCAACACAGCAGGGAAGATCCTCGAACGAATAGTGCATAATCGGATTGACGCCATTATTGGAAACTCCTTCGAGAATAAACAATATGGCTTTAGAAAGGGAGGTACAGTTGAAGCCATCAACCGTGTTACCATCGTAGCTGCAGAAGCCGTAGCAAGAAAACGATGGAAACACGGAAGCAAGAAATACTTCTAGATCGCAGCTCTTGACGTCAAGAATGCTTTCAATTCTGCCAGATGGGACCGCATTTATGCAAGACTGGAGAGAATGGAGGTACCGACATATCTGAAGAAAACCATCAGGAACTACTTCGAGAATAGGGTGTCAAGGTATGACACGGAAGAAGGCCCCTTCGAATATCAAATTACCGGGGGAGGTCTACAAGGATCGGTCTTGAGCCCGCTCTTATGGAACATGATGTATACCTTCTGAGAGTGAAACTCCCACACGGTGCCGAGATAAATACGTGGAGCAAATCTTCCGAATATTCGGAGATTGCTACGAAAAGATCTAGCAATGGATGACCCACCAAAAGCTGAAACTAGTGGACCATGAGACTGAGGCAGTCCTTATCATATCGAGGAAGCAACTCGAAACTGTTGATCTGGACGTAGGAGCATATACCATCACTTCATTACTCGCGATGAGATAACTCGGAGCGACGATCGACGGGCGGCTGAACTATAAAAACCACGTGGTGAAGATAGTTATGAAAGCCTCTAGAGTGGTAGCCATACTGACATGGCTCATGCCAAACATTGGTGGCCCTAGACAACCCAGGAGAAAACTGCTGGCGTGCGTGGTTGCCTCCATACTGACATACGGGATACCTGTAAGGTACGTAGCACTTGAGAACAAGGAGCTCCGTCGGAAAATTGCAGCGCCGTACAGACTTAGCGCGCTGCGGGTGTCCTGCGCCTATCGCACGGTATCGGAGGATGCCGCATGCATTATTGCAGGTATGATGCCTATCGAGGTCCTCGCCCAGGAACGGAAAGGAGTCTATGAGTGTAGACACACTGAGACTCATGGAGAACAGGAGAGAATTACACTCCGAAATAGCCTCCGATTCTGGCAGGAAAAGTGGAACGCTTCACAAAAGAGGAGGTGGACCGACCGACTTATTCTGTGTGTGGACAATTGGATGAACCTCAAACACGGTAAGGTCAATTACTACCTCACGCAGATGCTCAGTGGACATGGATGCTTTAGAGCGTACCTATCCCGCTACAACCACGACGACTCCTCGGACTGCCCGGCAGGATGTGGAGTACCCGCGGACGCTGAACATGTATTCTTTGCGTGCTCACGATTCGACGGCGAAAGGATGGAACTAGAGAAAGTTCTCGGGGTTACGCCCAACCCAGAAACTTTAGTTGACCTGATGACAACAACTGTGACCAAATGGTCTGCAGCCATCACGTTCTCCACAGTCGTCCTGAAACGACTAAGTGAAGAAGAACGGGAGAGATATAGAGGTAGACAGCAAACGGTATAGCCTGCCACAGTGAAGGAGCGAAAGCTCCAAAGAGTTTAAAGAGCCAAAGGGCTGAGGCCGCCTTCCCGAAGTAATGCCTAACGGCTGTTCCGGGAGGCATGAGGAGGCCAATATCGATGAGGAGGGGTTTTAGTCGGTAGGGCATATCGTGAACCCGACACCTGGGGTTCGGTCCCCAGGTGCATAAATGCATTTCCCCTCCTCAAAAAAAAACAAAAAAAAACCAAACACACACACACACACAATGCCAGTATCATCACGCAGAGTGGGTCTGGATAATATAGATGGTCCCAATAAAAAAATACGAACTACCACGAAAACCCACCATTACCGGCTTGATGTTTACCTCGGCGGCTGCCGGGGTCGTTGCCTCGTCTGTCCTTGTTGGTGTTCGGCTTCGTTGGAACCTGTAACATTTAAATAGAACCTAGCCAACCAAGGCTATTGGTGCTATTGCACCCAGTGAGTAGAAACTCAGTTTGTGGATGTGCTGCATCCCGTCTGCAGCAGTATCGAAGGTTTCCATGACTTGGTCGGCTCGAGCTTCATGCTTTCGAAGCTCTTCTGGGTCTCGCAGCATGCTCCGTAGTGAAATGGTCCTCTCGGTCTGCGTCGGGGGCGCTTGAGCTTCAATCTCCGTTAACTTCAAATTAAACGATGGAAGGTAGTTTTCCCGGATGACCTACGATGTTCGCCCGATAGTTTTGATGCTGAAATCGCGGGCAGTTACTATACATACGCCTGCCAATGCCAGTATTCCCGTATTATTTAACATTTCAAGCTGAGTGGGATTTTTCCCACAATTTATTCCTACCGGTTCTAGGGTTGGCGCGACGTATAGCCATCACTCTTGCTGTTGCATTGGGACGATGGGGGGATGGGTTAGTTGGATAACCCTTTTTGCGCATTTCTCGCCGTTATCTGTGTCCACTGTCGCTGTAGGCCTTGAGGTCAGTCAGTCGCATAAGTGCTGACGGTTGGCTTTGCTCTATTCATCTTTGGAACTAGAATGTTTAGGCGTACCTTCTTTCTCACTCAGAGGCTTAACCAATGTAACATAATATTTTTTTCATAAATATTAATATTATCTTGAAATATGGAAATATTTTGGCATATTTCACTGTCATTTGCGGAAATCAAATTATCAATTAACATGTGTATATCAACCGAATAGATTATTTTTTCCAAAATTGAGTATGCTCTTAGAGGCTTCATTTCTTCAATTTACTCTATATATTCTTTTTACACTCTACGCTGAACACTACCCTGCGTCCCGAGGGGCTCCTTCCCACATATATTTTCTAGCTAATATTTAGTTTTAACTAGCAATAAGTATTCGCATTCCTCAATTCCTGAGCTATTAGTGCTCGGTAAAGAGCTTCAGGCGGTTTGTGTGCACCGCCTGGGCTTTACGTCCCTTCCGGACTACGTAATTGACGGAGGGGCCTTTTTTCTACTATTTCGTGAGGTCCCGTCTACTTCGGGGTCAGCTTGGCTGACCGTCCCCTGCGCACCGTCTCGTCACGCAGGAGAACGCGTTCGCCAACGTGGTACTCCTGTACCTGCGCGCTGCGTTCGTAAACGTTTTTCAACTTTCTTTTTGCACCTTCCAGATTGTCGGGAGCTGCAGTCCATGCGGCGCGTAGCCGCTCGCGTAGCTCGTAGACATAGTCGTCGTAGGCGTAGGTGCCGTGAGGCTCCTGCCTTACGGCTGTTGGTGATTCAGCTTCGCGTCCGGATACCAGCACGTGGGGGGACAGTCCGGTCCCCGTATGTGGAGTGGTGTTGTACGTAAACATTGCGTACGGCAGCCACTCGTCCCCATCTCTTTGATCCTCGCTTATGAAATTTTCCAGATATTCGGCGAGGGTCCGATGCGACCTTTCCAGGGCATCGTTCGATTCCGGATGATAGGCCGTCGTTTGTATCTTTTTAATTTTTAGTAGTCGACACATCTCTTTTAAGGTCTAGCTGAGGAAGTTGGTGCCCTTGTCCGAGTATCGTTTCCGGCGTTTCGTGCCATCAAATTAATTCTTCAACCAGCGCCCTTGCTACTTTCGAAGCCTCCTGGTTCGGCAGGGGGATCGCTGCGCTGTACTTCGTAAGCGCGTTCTGGATCGTAAGTATGTATTTTTTTCCAGTAGCGCTTTCAGGTAGCGGTCCTACGATATCGACCGCTTCTTTTTCAAATGACCTTGATGGGGTGTCAGTTACCACCATCGGCACTCGTTCCCTTTTCAGGATTTCGTTCTTATGGCAAGACTCGCATAACGAAATATATTCCTCTAGATCGCTTCTTATGCCGGGCCAGTCGTATTTGGTCCGGATCGGATGTAGTGTACGCCGTATATCCTGAAGCCCTCGTATAGGGGTGTCGTGGTATTCCTTTATTATTTTCAGGTGTTCATCGGTAGAGGGGCTGGCTACGTCACTGCGGCAGTCGCTATACTCTTTTGTAGCGCTGTCTTCGTTCGTGCCGCTGGTGGATTGCGAGCTACGGCCCCCGCCGTGCCTCGCCTCCTCAGCAGGCCTATGCAGTGCGCTGCCCGCAGATTCTTGGCTTGGTGCGCCCACCGGTAGCTCCGCCGTTGCGACGCTCTCTGTCTCGAGCGGTTTTGCAACGTTTTCTTTTCGCGGTCTTTCGCGCCTCGCGGGTTGGCCATGCTGTGCTGCGCTCGCTCTGTCCTTTTTGGCGATGCTCGCAGTCTTACTAGTGCTTTTCTCTGCTATCGTGCATGGTCTGCCCCTTCTCCGATGGCACGGCTTCGTGGCGGGACTGTGGGGATCAGTAGTGCGACCTGCATGCACGCTGTGAATCTCTTTGTCTTCTTCTGAAGCATTGGCAGGCGCTGCCTCTCGCTCTGCCGTGTTGCTATGCTGGCTCGGGGTATTCTCGGCTCTCCGCTTTGTGCGGTCATTCACTGTGCCGAGTTGCCCCTTCGTGCTCTCCTCTTCCGACCCACAGACTACGTTCTTTGCTCTCGCTTGGGCCCTCGTAGTAAGAAATGTACGACTTAGCGCATCTGCGTTTATTTTACGCTTTCCTGCCTTATATTCGACGTTAAACTCGTGTTCCGCCAATTTGATTTTCCAACGCATTAGTCTCGAGCCTGGGTCTTTCACTCCGCACAGCCAGGTGAGCGGTTGGTTGTCTGTCACAACCGTGAAACAAGTGCCTCTAATATATGGTCAGAATTGAGCAAGAGCCCAAACTATCGCGAGTAGTTCCTTTTCCGTAGTTGTGTCATTCAGCTCGGCCTTTGTCGAGCAAACCGTCCCTGATCTTGCCTTGCGAAAAAAACGCGCCGAGCGCCCGATCTGGGGCGTCGGTTATCACAACAAACGGCTTTTCGAAGTCTGGATACTGCAATATTGGTGCTGTGGTAAGCGCTGTCTTCAGTTCTTCGAAAGCAGCATCTCTTACTGCAGTCCACTCGAATTTAATCCCTTTCTGGGTTAATTCTATGAGCGGCTTTGCGGTTTTCGAGAAATCCTTGATGAATTTCCGGTAATACCCGGCTAGTCCAAGGAAGGATCGTACCCTCTTTACGTCTCTTGGCAACGGGAATTCCCTTGCCGCTTCCAATTTTTTGGGGTCCGCTCGCACACCTTCTTCGGAAATTATGTGGCCGAGGTAATACGTTTCCTTGTGCAGGAATTGGCACTTGCTAGGTTGCACTGCCAATTTTGCCTCTCTCCGCCGCTGCAGCACCTCAAGCAGCCTGTCGTTGGGTTTCTCGAAGGTTTTCCTATGTATCACGATGTCATCGAGGTACACGTAGCACTCGACTCCCTGTAGTGTAGCCAGCGCAGAGTTCATTAGCCTCTGAAAAGTCGGTGGTGCGTTTTTGAGTCCAAAAGGCATGCGGTTATATTTAAAATGACCCTGCCGAGTGGAAAATGCCGTTTTTGCATGTTTTCCAGAGCCATCGGGATTTGGTGAAATCCAGAGGCGAGGTCCAACGTCGTGTAATATCGGGCTCGTCCAAACAGATACAATATTTTGCTTATATTGGGCAGTGGGCACGAGTCTCCAATGAAGGCTTCGTTTAGCTTTCAAAAGTCCACCACTACACGCATTTTCCTCACTCCGGCGGCATCGAGTTTCTTCGTCACGACCATCAGCGGCGCGTTCCATTGACTCCTGCTGGGCTGGACTATTTCTTCTGCTAGCATTTTGTCTGTCGGCTTCTCCACTTCTCTTTCTCGTGGGCAAGTTTAGCCTCTCGCTTCGACGAGTTATCGTGGTTGCCTTGGGTATCTTCGACTCTCCGCTTTGCGCGGCTGTTCCTATACCCGATTGCGCTATCCTTCTCTTTCTTATAGGACTTTCTTTTCTGTCCCACTTGGGCACGTGTGGTCGCGTATATGCGACTCAGAGCGGCTGCATCAGTATTTCTGTTTCCGGTTTTCTGCATTTTGCCGGACCCATGTCCCGATCTTACGTTTTTCCCAGACAAGGGTTGCGATCCTAGGTCCTTCGATCCAACCTTAAAGGGTGCGCGATGCGGCACCTCATGCGTGCGCTGTCGTTTGTTCCCTCGTAGATGGAATACACCCTTGTATTCGCGCATTATTTCTGCGTGAGCTGCTTGCTTTTCACCGCTGGGAGGCACCAAGTCGGGCTTCCGTTGTTACTGCGCAAAACGTTTGGCCATCTTTCCCGTGTTCTCTGAGCTGACGCGCAGTGTCTTGACCTATCGGCTACGTACGGCCTTCGCTATCTCCGACGGCTCGAGTGTCGCGGTCGGCTGTCGCACTTTGCCGTCGTGTTTTAAACTTCTAAACTTACTCTATTGGTTTTTGACGGTGTGACAAGGGGTCTCGCTATGATGCCTCGGCCGATCCCGCTCCTTGTAGGTAGTCCGACAAATTTATTCTCTTTGGCGGCATTCATGTAAGACCCCTTTCCGGAAGGAATATTTATCTTTGTAAGTAGGCCTATCTATTTGCATGTGGCGGCAGTTCTACTGCGTGGTGACAAATATATCCTCGTCGCGCCGTCCCGTAGTGGCATGCAGTGCCCATAAAACTTAAGCATCTCGCCATGCAGGATGTCCGCTTTATGCTGCTTGATAAAGTCCATGCCAAGTAGTCCATTGACCTTCAACGGCACATTGTTCGGAACGATGTTGAACCAATGCTCTACATTTAAAGCCGGTGTCTCGAGCACAATTTTAACTATCCCGAGGGGGGTGAATTTTTCGCCCGCCACCCCCTGCAGATCTACGGTGCACTGTTTCACTATGGTCTCCGGTTTGCGACAGCCCTTCTTGATTATGCTGCACTGCGCTCCAGTGCTGCCCTGAGGGTGAGTACCCCGGTCGTGGCCAACGGTGCATCGATATCGAAGTTGCTGGCGGTGGCACTCGACGCAGCGTTACTTGTATGAGCTGCAGCGTTGTTTTCTTTTGCTTCCACACAGGTATCTGCTAGACAGTTAGCGTATTCAGCCTCAGTGAGCGCAGCGTGTTAACGCCTGCAGTGGTGGGATCTGGCCCCGCGGTTACCGTATTTCTTGCATCTTTGTAGCCTGCATTTCTTGTCCGTCGGGGCGGCTGCGTCGGCTCGCTTTTATTCTGCGACAGTCTCTTCCGGCAGTCCTTCCACATATGGCCTTTCTTCTGGCAGTAATTGCAGGTTATTCCCACGTTATGGATTAAGTTGTTTTCACTGGGTACTGGTAGGCTTACTCGTCCCGTATCCCGGGTGCCGTCTCGAGCCATGTGTCCAGCTTGTCCGCAGGTGAAACAATTTTCTCCCTGCCGGGGTGGTGCGCCTTGGTACCTTCTGGGGTGGCTTAATACTCCACCTACCCCTCCCTTCGGCTGCACCATATTTGTAATTTCTATTGCTCCCGTTACAGACTCATGGAGGGTGGTGTAATTGCATGATCTCACCAGGATTCGAACCTGCCTATGCATTCCATTATCGAAGTTGGTCTGGGTGCTCTTCTGCGTTATCTTTTCGATGATGCGCATTTTCGACATCGCGGCGGCTTTCTCGCAGAGCTTTTCTATAATGTCGACGGTAATACGCTCTGTCCTGGAGACGTATACTGCGATATCCTCGCCCTGGCCTTGCCGAAGGGAGTTCAATTCCACCTGTAACGCGGGCAGCGACTTCCGCTTTCCGTACAGGGTCTCCAGCTCGATCTTGAGCTGCGCTACCGAGCGGATGATTTTATGTTTCATCTCTCTGGCCGCCCTACCCTCGAGCTTGCTGCTCAGTACCAATTCTAACAGGATCTCATGATCCCTGGACGCAACTCGCTTGAAAACCGTCTCGCAGGATCATAGGAAGGCATCCAGCTCGTCAGCGTTGCTCCCGTCGAAATGCTTGATGTTTTTCAAAGCTAGCCCAAAGTCGAGCGGCCGACCCTGGGTTTCTGGCACCGTCGGGTATTCCTTTTAGAACATGGGATCCGCAGTAAGGGTAACCCGGCTCCTCGATTCGGGTTTGCCTCGACCGCGGTCGTGGTGTTCGGTGTTCTCCCAAACCTGCTCCTTCTAGCCTCCGCAATAATTCGGTATTTTGCTCCCATAGGGACCCGATGAGTTCGAACTCATCTGCACTTATCTCGTTGAGTGTGTTCGCGAGGTTTCGGTGTGCCAACGGCGTGTCGCGGCCTTGGAGCCTGAGCTCCAGCTGGAGCTCTCGCTGAGCCCGCTCGTACTTATGGTGACTCCTGTCAACCGCTTCGTATCATTGCCTGTCTCATTCCGGCAGTGATGGCAGCGTCATCGTACCGGTAGCTGTCGGGAAACCTACAAGATCTAACGTTCGCAATTTTTTTATTTCTCGCTCGACCATATCATCGGTGATGCGTTCTGGCGTTCGTTTACCAGTAGCTCTATTGAACACGTCGTCTATCTATACTACTGTGATCCTGAAACGACGCACCCCTGAGTGGGTTTATGCCGAACTCAGTTGTCAGGCGGCCTGCGAGGGCCTTTTGCTTGTCAGCGGGAATCCGTCGCGACGGCAAGAGCCCCGTAAGCGCTCCGCGCATTCCGTACGCAATGTCCCCTACGGCTGCAGCTGATCCGGCTGTGGAGTCTACCCCTTTGCCGAGCATTGTAGTTTCTAACGAGTTACTCCTGCTTTTCGGTTTCGCACCCCTAGATCCCGGCATGTTGCTTACTTCGCGGTGAACAATACTGTAAAATATACCCACAAAATCTCGAAAGAAATATATATCTAGTGGAATATATATATTTTTTTTCAAATATCGGTTCTAACTGGCTTTGGCTTATTACGGCAATATGCATTAGTATAATGTAACCGCCACTTACAGAAGGATGATCTTTCAGATAGTCCTCTCCATGACGATGTTCTGGGTGCTGTTGACTTGGCGTCCTGCAGCTCCCCTCTGTAGACGGTCCTTGACGTCGTTCCTGACGCAGTTGATCCTTTCTTTCGGTGGTTTCTGGGCTCGTCCTTAATGCGACGCCAATGGTTGCACGACGGCTTCTTCGCAAGTAGCTGCTTCGAGTACTTGGTTGCACACTTTGTGCGTTTTTCCGTGACTTAACGTGACACCGTCAATCGGGATTTTAAACGGTTGACCGATATGTCACACCGCACCGACGTACACTTCTCGCTAACTTCGCGTTAGCTTAGTCGGGTTTTTACAAACTATACTGGCGTTCTTTGCACGAATGTAGTCGTCACTTCAGAGTCACTCTTAATTACTTTGTCCAAAACACTTTTTGTCCAAATAAATCACGTATCACTTAACTTCAGCAGATCCCACCGCTGTCACCAAATGTTATGCCGGTACCACGTAATTAGATTATTCGGTATTCGATATAATATTAAAAAGTTATTATTTTTTGGGATCGTTTGCCGATTAAGAGATGGATCTCGAGTAATTGATATAAACCCGAATTTATATAAATGGGTGTATTTATTATAGGCAACGGTAACTTTCTGTTGTCTATTTAAAAGTCAATAAAAGAATGTACAATAATTCATTGTTTCGAGTAATTGACGAGGAACCAGCCCGTTCTCTGTGAATCTACTTTAAAAACTTATTTTCGTAAAGCAGTTGCTAACTGTGTTTGCGAAAATCCCTTTGTTAGCAATTTTTACTTTAGCCTATCGTCGATCGCCGAGCGAGTCGCCTAATGCTGCGTCGGTGTTCTTGGCGTCGATCGTACGATCGGACATTGGACTTCGTTTCCTGTCTGGAATGAATTCCAATGTTTCGTTAGCCGTGTCAGCTATGGAATATTCCGGAAAATACCGTGAAATCGAATATTCCGCGGCACAACAGCAGTTATTTTTAGGATTATATGCCAATAAGGAGTAGAAACTCGCGTGAACATAAAAAATACATAGTAGGTTTAAATAAAACAGATTAAACGGACTTATTATTTGTGACATGATATTTTTGGTTGCCTGTCACAAGGCAGGGCCGAGCGGGGTTAACAGGTGTGGACCTCCGCCTTCGGAAAAGAGTCCTCCCCCGAGGCGATACAACAGGACAATTGTGTAGCGTGCGGTGATGATAAATATTAATTTCGTATTTTTTTTTTTGTTAATAATACTCTCGAGCGAGCGTCGTCATTATCGTCGTACTCAAAGTATCGACGAGAAGGTCAACAGTGGGAACACGAAGGAGCCTGTTTTATTGACGCGAGGAGAGATATCGAGTCTCCGCAGTCGTTATATTGGAAACCCGTAGCCATAACTATGATGTCAGCGCTCTCGTGGAGAGGACCACGCTTAGACAATCACCGCAGTATCTCATGGGGCCGAAAGACGCAACGGTCCCTGGCGGCACTTGAATTTTTGCTGCGCTGCCGAGTTTTGTTCGCTTCATGCTGCTGGTACATCCGAGGCACCTAGGCTCGCGCTAGTGCCATTGGCGGCTCGTATATTCAAGCTGTGCGCAAGTATCGTTGAAATTATTCGAATTTTATTGGTGGCTAATATTTGGAGCGTGGGAGTTGATCGGCTCAAACAACCGGAGCTAACGTTTGCCGGGGACTCTTGCGCCGTATATTATACAACCAGGACGTTTACACAGTTTCCGCTGCCGTGTCTGTCCGACAAGAACCGACGCCTGCCCCCCGCCACTCTGGTCTACTGCGAGACTATTTCTCGAGAGGCTCCCGATACTGCAACCTTCCGGTAAGGCCGTCGTTTGTCTCTGGTTTGAGGGTGGGAGCTCGCTCCAGTATTTTGGTGAGAAACCCGAGTGATATTATCGTGACGGCACGCTATCGTGCCGAAATTTTAACATCTTTTGCTATAGCGGACAAACAGCTACCGTCTGGTATTTCAAATTCTGCAATAATTCGCTTCACGAGAATTAACGGATCGCCGAAGGGGGTCTATTTCTTTATTATTTTAAATATCTCATTATTGTGAATTTTGGCGCGTTAAAAGTTCTCGTATGTCGTGTGCGTGTGCCATATGGTGTGGCAGAGCTATGGGTCGATGACTTTGAAAGTATCGTTAGGAGTGTCGTGCTCTTGTTTGAATTTTTGGCTGTAAGGTTTTGTGTTTCTGAGTCAAATCATTTGTGTCTAGAGTGTGTATTAGAAGCGAGCGTTTGGTCTGCAATACTTCCTGTTATTTATTTGACCGGTTCCGTTTTATCGATTCTGCTTCTTTTATTTAATTATCCTATTTTAAGTTTGTCGATTGTTTTAATTTTTGGACGTGGTTTATTTATTAGATTTTATGTTTGACTATCATTCATGTTTGACGCTGATTTTTCATATTTTATTTATTATCGCTTTTTATTTTTGACTGTGACTTACAAGGAAGTTTGGTGTCCCCTCCGATTTTGATGAAACTCACGTATGTTGTAAAGCATCGAAAACTAAAAAACACGTTTTTTTTTATCGACGGAAAAATATTTCTAAGGGGTGAAATCGCCTTTCAAAGTTAGGGGTACTTATGCAGTTTCAACTCTGCAAATGAATTTTTTTCTTCAACTTCACGTGGAATTTTTATTGTCTTCAGTGAAGAGTATGTTGGTTTTTATTTCATTAAAATCGGTGGACGCCTTCTGGGTGAAACTGCATAATCACCCCTCGACATGCTTAACTTTGAAGGGCGATTTTACCCCGTAGAAATGTTTTTCCGCCGATAAAAAAATACGTGTCTTTTAGTTTTCGATTCTCTATAATATACTGTAACGGTAATTTCTTTCGTTAACAGTAATTATTATTTTCCGAGGGGAAGAATTCGAACTCGAACACAAGGAAAATTAATTTTAGACTTTGAGGTAGGTAAAAGTAGGGTTTATTTATAAAGACAATTAAAAATAAAACATAAATGTCGGTTTATTGGCACCGTTTGCCAGTACAGTGCATTTAAAACCGTGCGATTATTTTACACTTCTTTTTGTGTATTTCGTTCGTGTATCTCTTTAATACACCTCGCGATGTAGCCTGTTATTGGTATTGTTTGTTGGTAGTCTTGCTCTTAAGGCGATGCCTCCTTATATCCTTTCTATATATCACTTGTTCCACTTCCTTTCCATCGGCTTTAATCCTACTTGCTTACATACTACCTGCTCATTCGACCTATTTAAATGCTATGCGCTTAGATGCAATTCGCTTGAATCCTATTCGTTTAAATCGAGTCTTATTCCCATAAATTGTCTCTGTAACCACACTAATTCTTTTTCTTATTAACTGTCTACTCGCCTTTCTTTTCTCTTTCCTCAGACTTTTTCGTTCACTGAGCTTGATGTCTTTCTGGATTATAATTCTTTTTATCATGCACTGACCCACTTTTTATTATTAGTTCCTTCGAAAACTTTGATGTGAAGTAAATTCAGTTCCAAACACTTAAAATCAGATGTTCATAAAATACAATTAATATCACCGAACTCTAAAAATGCAAGTGCTGTATACTTTTCAGCGAAATCCAGATAGGACCAAGTAAGAGAGCCTTTCCTCTCGCACAGGCTCTTTTATATCCCGCCCCTTGCCGCATTCCCCTCTACATCATTTTAAGATTTTATTTAAAATCTAATGAGGTTTTCTAACTTTTCGAATCGCCGCTACCGCGCCACCCGTATTCCCCTCGCCATCAAGCGAGGCCAGCTGGTCGTTGACCTGCTGTTTACGGCAGCGAGGGAATTTCTTAAATGTGACGTCGTCCGTTTTTGTCAAATTTCATCCGAGTTCACCGACCTAGTGCCCGCAGTGCTCGGTGCGTTCGCACGAAATTTCAACTCTTATAGCAGCGCAATATAATCATGCAGGCTAGCAGGTGTAACTATGTTACAATACGTGAGTTGCATCAAAATCGGAGGGGGACACCAAACTACCCTTCTTTGTTAGTATATTTTGTTTATCGTCGCTAACCAGGCGGACCAGATAGGGCGAGTAAGTGTGTGTGTGGAGAGTAATTCTAGTGTTTTATGTTTGTCACCAGTCCTGAATTTTCGATTGTCATTATTGTTAAGAAGTATTGACGAAACGGGAATCCAGCGCATTGCAATTTGTCGCTTCCCAACCGTGTTTCCGCGAGATGCGACTTGGCTCTCGGTGAATCTTACCGCCATCCATGAATCAATTATTTTATTTTTGATTCCCTACTTACCGAGTTGAGATTTTCTTCGCGGGACACCTCTGACTAACCCATCCCCTTTACTAATCACCAAGGCTGCAGCGAAGCCGAGTCGGCCCCGTTATTCCGCGTGAAAATTAATTGTGTTTCGTGAAATAATTTATTTCTCGGGACTGGTGCCCAGCAAGCGGAGTCACGGGCTTTTGTGATTATCCGCGAGAGCTTGAAGTGTTGGAGTTGGAAATATTGGTTACATATTGTGTAAACATCATACCGTATTTTGCATATTGTCCGGTTCTCGAGTCTACACGACGAGACCAATCATTCAGCTTCACATTCAAAAGTAGACTGCTTAGTATCAATTCATTATCTATTATACGAGTATATTGCCTTAATATTTAAGAGTTTCCACCCTCAATATTTAGGCGCTGCGCTTAATTAAAGTAGGTCGCATCATCTAGTGCTACTTCAATACTTGCATTCCACGGTGTGAAATGTGCTGCGTGCGTATTTCACTTATACGAATAAGTGATCTCGATCGCCATCACTTCAATCGCGATAAAAAATAATGAAAAAATGAATTCCAGGCGCATCAGGGTCTAAGATTTATAGGGGTTTAATCTTCTAACATGGAGACGCGTGGATAGACGCGAAGTACCATCTGATGTATATCGTTCAATAGACGCTCTATTAGAGAGTATAATTAGACCATAGGTATCTCAAACACAGGCCTCACACACACGCAGCCAGTGTTACGTATCATGCAAACCTGGTAACGGTAAGTCAGCAACCGAATAACGTTATTCGAGCGGCGAGCGATAAATAATTCGCCGAGACAATCGAAGTGCTACCTAAAACAAGAAAAGAGATTCAGAATTATTCAGTGATAGCTATTGCAAAAGCTATCAAATCAAAAGTGAAAGTAGCTACTTTTTCTTTTCAAGGCCATCAATGGGATAAACGACCACTGCTATCTACGGTAATAATTAGAGATAGACAAGACAAGAATGGAGAGAGAGGGTTTTTGTATAAACTAGCATAAAGTGCGGCGGTTGAGTGCACTCTCAGTAATTTCTGCCGAGCAGTGGGGCTATACCAAAGCCAAGTAGAAACGTTAAACTCGGTTGATGACGACCGGTTATGAGAATCCATACCACGTCCTCTCTGACAAGCTGTCAACTGAGCACACTATATCAGGCAGACTGTAGTAGACGACCCAGACCTGTCAACGAATCCATTATCGTCGCGATTACCACTAAAAATTGACGCATTTGAGTGAAATTTAGCTGGTACGGGTTTGGAAAGGGCGAAAGGAGGTCAAGATAGACCGAAGATGTAAAATAGGCAGGTATCAGGTATAACAAAGGTAAAAAAGCAATCTTACCTGCTAATAATTTATGAATAATTTATGAATAATACATGAAGACTGAATCTCACTAACGTTCACCAGCAGCGGCGGTCGGGCTAGCAATCGACTAGGCGAGAGAGGGAAGCGCGTGCGAGACCTTCGCCCCACCCACAAGGCAGTGTGAACCAGTGCGGAGCGAATTCGAACAGCGCATCGTATAGGAGTAAACTCACGAGAGTTCATGGACCCACGGTAGAGAGATATGCAATGTAAGCATATGCGTCAGCCAACAGAGAGTACTAGAAGCCCCGTTTATAGTAAAATATTCTCTGAGAATACGGCCAGCATAACAGGTAGAATTATAATTGTCGTTACCATCAGAAATTCATTAAACAATATTATTTTAATTAAGGACACCATTATGAAGGTGGGCGTGAGCCCGGAAATATGTATGTAAGACGTGTGGATGCCACAATGACCCAGTCACAATTTTCTTTATTATTAAACTGATGTTTCGCTCTATTTTTCAGTCTTTTCCTGAATAACCCCTACTTTTACCTACTAGTGAAACCTAAATTGATTTTCTTCCTGCTCGAGCCCGTACTCTACCCCCTCTGGGTATAACAAATTGAATGTAAACGTTGAAAACCGTTACAATAAATAAGCTACCTCACGTAGTCGGGCATCTGAACTTTAAACTGTTTCACAGTGGTCAGGTCGAAGTAGCGCGCGTATGCGACGATCTGCGATATCACGACTTGCTCGTGATATCACGACTGCATCTGTTCATTCACCAACACGAACATAGTTTCATATAGTGAAACTAAAGCTGGCAGATCCGAAATCTCTCAAATCTCGGTCAATTAAAATCATAATTGGTGCAAATATTTACGGGCAGGTCATCAAGCCTAGCATCATCAAGCGCTCCCCATCATCGCCTATCGCACAATTATCCATATTTGGATGGCTCATCATTGGACCAGGCAACTCATGCCAACCAGAGGCACTCACTGTTCATCATTCTGCCGTGCAGCACGATGATCGGACAATACAAGATGTGCTCACAAAAGTCTGGATTCTAGAAGAGCCACCAAAGGACAAGGTGGATCAACTCACACCAGAGAAGCAGGTTTGCGATGATCATTTTCGCAAGACGCATCAGCGTGATACTACTGGATGATACATCGATCGGCTTCCTTCACCTGTAAATCTGGGCAGCTCATACTTAAAAGCTTATCGGTGTCTGCGATACATCATACGAAACATCTCAAAGGATGCTGAATACGGTCAGCTCTACTCTCAATTCATGGACGAATATGAGCAACTTGGTGACATGGTGAAGGCTTCAACATTTTCTTCAAGAGAGACCCGATACTATCTACCTCATCACGGTGTTCTCAGTTCAGACAGAGTCACCACCAAACTACGAGTGGTATTTAATGGCTCTAGCTCCACGTCACCTGGACAGTCTCTTAATGACATCATGCACACTGGCCTTAATCTGTTGCTCAATATTTCAGACGTACTCATTTGGATCTGTCACCATAGACACATCTTCGCCACCGACTTTACAAAAATGTATCGTCAAATTCGCATTTGTCAAGAGGATTAGAATATTCAAGGAATTTTGTGCAAGGATGATCAACTCAACGCAGTATCATACCACCTAACAACTGTGACACATGGTACAAAAGCTGCTTCATCGGATTGTGCCTCACGGGGTAACTCAACATCTCAACTGGCTTCTCAACAGCTGTGGTGGTCAGGTTCATCATAGATGTGTATAGCCTGTTGATTTTTGCCCAACAACCTACAATGCGCATGAAGATTTTAGCAATATGGAAGCCCAGCCGGGGGTAGCTCTCCTCGCTGCGACTCTGATGCCTGAGTATCATTGGGATCTCATTCATCGGTACTCATCTCTCACTAAGCTATGCCGTCTCACCTCATTTTGTGTTAAGATAGTGGCCAGAATGAGGAGGAGGTTAGAATTGGCTGGAACAGCTCCACTCATGGCACAAGAGATGGCTGCAGCCAACCTCTTTTGGACAAAAGCAATTCAAGCGGTGTTTTTTAACCACGAATTACAAGTGCTTCAGTCAGGCTCGTTTTGCCATCCTCTCAACCCTTCAGTCGGCTAACAGCTTTCATCAACCAGGATGGTGTAATCAGAGTGGGATGTCGTCTCGCTCAATCCGCGCTCACGAACGAAGGAAGGCATCTTGCCATTCTGCCGCGTCACTCTCGGCTCTCAATTCTCATTATCGATCAAGCTCATCAATTGATGTGTCAGCAATCTCTTTCACGAGTCACACCAACGCGTACATTAACTCGCACAGGAGTTGACTCGCCGGTCCTCTCTCACTCAAAACTTGGAAGGGGCGAAAAAACAAAACACACAAAGGCTGGATCTGTGTCTTTGTGTGTCTCGCCACTTCAGCTCTCAATCTTGAGGTAGTCAGTGACTACTCAGCTGATACTTTTCTCTCTGTGTTCAGGCGTTTCTTATCTCGGCGCGATATTCCTTATGTCATGTACTCTGACTGTGAGCACCAACTTCGTTCGTCAGTTGGAGAAAGCTATATTGGGAAAGCTATACTTCAGTTGTTTAGGAAAAGCTCTCAAGAATATCACGTCACCGCATCGTCACTCGCAAATTATCAAATTGCATGGAGGTTCAATCCACCTGCTGCTCCGTACATGGGTAGCAAATAGGAAGCCGCAGTGAAAGCAGTCAAATTTCACCTTCGACGAACAGTGGGCGACACTGCACTTACTTTTGAGAAGCTCACCACACTGCTGGCTCAAATCGAGGCGATACTTAACTGACATCCTCTGGAACCACTCAGCGATGACCCTGATAACTCATCAGCTCTGACACCTGGACACTTTTTCATCGGTGAAGCACTCACAACAGTCCCAGAGCCGACCTCAAAGAGTTTGGCAATCTCACGACTCTCAAGATGGCAATTGTTGCAGCACAAGGTGCAGCAATTTTGGCGCCAATGGTCTGATCATTATTTACAACGGTAACAGTTAATTTTAAAGTGGCATCACCCTAACAACATCATAAAATGGGCTGTTTGGTTCTGCTCACGGATGAGCGCTTTCCTCCGTGCAAGTGGCCACTTGCACGGGTCACAGCGTTGCATCCAAGCAAGGATGGGCTCACAAGAGTGGTGACACTCTGGACTGCTACGACTACACTCACCAGGTCCATCTCGAAGTTAGCTGTTCTGCCCGTCGCACCCATCGATCAACCGAATAGGAATAATCAGCAACCCCGTTGCTGATGGCGGGCGGAAATGTTGGGAAATCAGCTACGGCGCGGCCATCGATAATTTATTATCGATCGCCGTGCATCGACTCGTTGCTGGTGTTGTGCTGCGCTCGGCTGTCGTGCGAATAGCCGACGCAGCGCTTCATAGGTATGTTACTCAAGCGAGAGACAACCATCGCTCTCTCGCTTGACTGCAGCGTCTCGCAACCACGCTTTCATAGTTCTCAGCCATCTTGAGATTTTTTGACACTCTCGTGAAAACCATATAGATAGCTACCAGGTGTATAAGTATGAAATGCGGATTTCAGACAACAGATGGCGCATGAATGCAGTTTGTGCTATAAAGATTTGACACTGCGCTATTTTGTTGTGTCATCAACAAGTGTCAGACGCGCACGAGTGACAGATTGGAAAAGTGTGTGCATAGTGTTGTGTTGTGTGTTTAATATGTCGAAATGTATACTGAACAAAGAGCATTCGCGGACAGTATTAATTTGACAGTATTAAATTATTGGACAAAGATGATTCGTAAACACAAAATCAACTCGCCGAGCGATTGGGCGTTAGTCAACAATCTGTTTCCAATCGGCTACGAGAGATGGGGAAGATTCAGAAGATCGGTAGATGGGTACCACATGAGTTAAACGCCAGGCAAATGGAAAAACGCAAAAACACATTTGACATTTTGCTCGATCGGTACAAAAGGAAGTCGTTTCTGCTTCGTATAGTTCCAGGGGATGAAAAGTAGATTTATTTTGAGAATCCCAAGCGTAAAAATTCATGGGTAGACCCAGGCGCACCATCCACATCGACCACAAGGCCGAATCGCTTTGGTAGAAAGACGATGCTCTCTGTTTGGTGGGACCAGAGGGGCGTGGTCTATTATGAGCTGTTAAAACCTGGGGAAACGGTTAATATTAAACGTTACCAATAACAAATGATCGATTTGAATGAACCGTTCGCTGCTTGAAAAAAGGCCAGAATACCGAAAGAGGCAATATTAAGTCATTTTTCTTCATGACAATGCTCCATCACATACGGCAAAACCGGTTCGCGACGCGTTGGAAGCACTCAGCTGGGAAGTTCTACCCCTTGCGGCTTATTCACCACACTTGGCTTTTTCTGATTACCCCTTGTTTGCATCGATGGGTCACGCACTTGCTGAGCAGCACTTTGGTTCATACGAAGATGTGAAAAAATGGCTCGATAAATGCTTCGCAGCAAAAAGGGAAGATTTTTACTGGCGTGATATTCACAAATTGTCCGAAAGATAGGAAAAATATGTAACAAGCTATAGAGCATACTTTAAATGAAGCACTTTTTATCATTCTTCCGAATTTAACTTGTTTTTTCAGAAAAAAATGCGCATTTCATACTTGGACACCTCACTTTCAATTTAGTAGTTTATTTATTTTACATATTTTTTTGTAGTAAAGCAAGTCAAGGTGGAATAAAGACTACTTTCTCTACCTAAATCTTTGGTCTGGTTATTTCGCACCTGTCATGAGTGAAAACCCATCCCATTTCAATATATTTCAGATTGAAAATCACCAGGCAAGGCAATCCGCAACACAATTCATTGATTTGATTTCGAATATGTTTTTCGACAAAAATGAATTTTGAGTTTATATACGCAAATACGTATATCTAGATTCTCTACAGCTATTGGTCTGGACTTTGCGAATGTTTCTCCTTTTCTCGTTTCAAATATACGTAATTTTGGATGTTTTGTATGTATTAACGTGTAACCGCACAACAATTTTTCTGATTTCTTCGTTAATGCAAACGTTGCATCTTGAGTTGAAAGAGTATAAATTGTTTGGGGATAAGTGTGACCCATATATTTTATTCTTTTTGCTATTCCTTCGTACAATACATTGTACCTATTTAATCTGCAACTATCGTCTGGTAATGAATCCGAAAAAGTCTGTTCTCCTCCGAGATCTATGTAGTTCTGGTCCGTTAATAGGCACGTTGTTCCGGATTTTAATATAATTCTATTTGCGTTTAAACTTACGGTGGCTTTATACTCTACCAGAGTGATTTTAACCGTGCCTTATACTACTACATCGTCTCAGCTTTCGTACGAATCGGAATACTGTGACCCGTTCAATTGATTCAAAATAGATTTCAAAAACAAGATCCATTGTTTTTAACTGACCCTGCTAAAGTTATACTACGAGTCACAATTTGGTTTTTACGTACATCAGTAATGAGAGCCTTCCCAATTCTAAGTATTCCTGAGATATGTAATTGTTGACAGACATCCCGTGACAAATCTGATGAATGTTATATCTGCCCATGTGCTACATTTGGCACATGCGTGCTCATTTCGCAATAATAAATGATTCGATGTGTTTCTACCTTACAGTGGATAACCTCGTTGTGTGTGAATTCGTTTAGTAGTAATAGTTGAATATAGATCGGGTCTGCGATTACTTCTGATTTGGCTATATCGCACTGCCCTACGTCTATTAGTGATATAGTAGTTATATTTAAATTCGACGATCCGCAGTCGTATCCGATAATCGCGGATATTTGCACCACTGCCTATAATAACAAGGTAAGGCTTAACATGCCCATATTTATTTTAAGAGAGTAACAATTTTTATTTATTTAGAAGTTGCAGTCTATGTGTACATAATTAATAGTTTTTATTTTGCTTTCGTCTTTTCCGTCCTTGTTTTTTTTTTCATTATTACGCTAAAAATAAAAGAATTAAATTACTTGTTTCTTGTTATTATTGAATTTACTGGAAAGTTTTTTTTATGGTGTGATATAAGAGAGACGCAATCTATTAATATTTACAACTCGACATTTGTTTTTAATATGAATTTTTATATTTCCTTTTGGATTTATCTCTAGAACCTCATGAGGGCCAGTGTAATGGTCCTCTAATTTTCTAGGTTTAGGCTCTTTTTGGAGAAATACAAAATTACGAATCATTGAAGTTTGAGGTTTGATTTTTTATCACAGAATTCTTTGGATTTAATGTTAGCACTTATTAAAATGGCACGAGCTAAATTCTGAAGTTCATTTAAACAAGTTACTAAATTTGTGAGATAATCATCACACGTGATCTTGAATTCGTCAATTAGGGAATCACTGAATGGGATTCTTGCTAGTTTCCCAAAAATTAACTCAAATGCAGTGTCTAGTTTCCTCATGGGTGTTTGTGTTATATGAGAAAGTAGCAAGTTCCAACCAATCATCCCATTTCTGTTCTCTATTTGCAAATTCATTTAAATATTCTCCCAGACATGATGGGATCTTTCAATGGAACCATTGGATTGAGGATGAAAGGCTGTAGTTTTTAATTGCTGGATTTTGAATTTTTTTGCAAGACTTTTTAATACCTTACTGAGAAAATTGCTGCCTTGATCGGTAATAACAGATCTTGGTGCACCGAAAGTGCAAATAAATTTTCTTCACAACGGCTTTGCCTATCGAGACTGCCGCTGCGTTTGGAAGAACGATTGCCAATAAATACTTTGTTAGTTGGTCTTGGATTGTCAATATGTATTCGTTATTGTTTTTTTTCTGGCTGAAGGCCCTACAATATCCATAGCAACCTTGTCGTATGCCGATTTTGGTGTATCTGTAATTATCATTGGATTCTTGTTATTCACTCAAAATAATTTTTTTAATTCATAATCCAAACAATTTCTTATAAATTGTTCTATATCCAACTTCATGTTTTCCCAACAATAGCGCTGCCTGATTCTACTGTAATTTTTTGAGACTCCCTTGTGTCCACCAATAGCAAAGGAGTGCATCTCTTTGATTACTCCTTTACGTTTTGATGGTTCTACACGTTAAATGGTTCAGGTACAAATAATTATGTTAGTCGTTGTCAACTCACTGTTCTCACATAACATTTTTCGAATTATTTTCCAGTCTACCATCTTTATTTCGTTTGTTTTGGGCATACTGATCGTCTTTACATCCCTTTGTTTTAGGATTTCTACTAGACTCCGCAATGTCTTTTCTATGTCAGACATTACGATTGATAGTCCCTCCTCAAATCTTCGTATCGGTAAGCCGATATAAATGTTATTTTTGTGCCCTTTAGCTTAAGTGTCTCCCAATTCTACATTTTTTTATTTCGGAAAATCATTCCGTTGTTTTAACTATGACGATCTTAGGTCGCATGTTTCTCCGGTTTTTGAGATAAAATACGAATAATTATCCGTTCTCATGAATAATTGGTCCTTAGATTCCAATATATTTCGCGGATATCGAATTTTCCCTATTGCATTGTGTTCGTTGATTCCTATTGCCTTTTTCCTCCTCCTTCACCGTCTTCTTTCTGTCCCTATTCTTCATCATCGCTACCATCGTTCGCAAATTTTGAATCATTTGGTTCATTTCCTATTTCGTCATAACTTGTCTGCACTGCTTGTTGAGTTTGTTCCGAACGACCGTTTGTTTCTGTGAGTTCTTTATTTTTATATTTGGCTTTAGTTTTGACAGTCGTGTCAACCGGATCGTCTAGTTTATCTCGCAAACTCCGGGGTTCCGTTCTATTTCGCGTCCTTTTACTCAACTGTAATTCACCTTTTTTGATTTTGGTTCTTCGTGAATCACAGCTTGAGTGACTATTTTGTTTGTTAAATTTTCGTTATTTTGAATAGCATGAATTTTTTATTCTACTGGATTGCGAGATAAAGCGTCTGCATTTACGTTAGTTTTTCCTGCTTTATATAATAGATTATATCAAATTCGTCATTTCTTAATTTGAATCTCCATTTCGTTACTAGAGAGGTTGGGTTTTTAGAATTTTTGAATCCACCTAGGGGTTTATGGTTATTAATTGTTCTAAATTTTCTTCCGTAAACATATGGATTAAATTGTTTAACAGCGTGAATTATATGCATAAAATATATATAATTTTATATTTAATTTTAGCTTGTTTCAGACGAGTTTTTAATTTTTTGAATTTCATTTTGTGCTCTCGCAACAACGATGCATAAATAACAATATCGTCTAGATAAACGAACAACTCTATTCCTTGTAGGCCACTTAAAACATGATCCATAATCTTTGGAAAGTTGCTGGAGCATTTTTTAAACCGAGATCCTATAATGCCCAAAGTGTATTAAAAAAGCTGTTTTGTGTGGAATCTTCTGCTTTTACTTTGATTTGGTGGAAGTCAGATGCAAGATCGAATACTGAGAAATATTTAGCTCGACCAAATTGATCCAAAATGTCTGTGATATTCGGTAAAGAATAATGTTTGAGAAGTTCTTGGATGTTGTTGGAACGACCTGTGAATGTATTAAAAAATTATGAGTCTTCACTCACGGCAGGAAAAAAATAAACCAGACACACAGATGTTAAATTAGAGAAAGTGGTTTATTACACCTTCCGCATGTCAGTACAAATTACTCAATTTAGAAAATACACTGAATACAAAAATAAAATATCAAAGGATTGGAATTTTGATTTGAAGGCAATTTTGAGTAACACTCAATTATATTAATTGAGTGCTGTCCGTGTGAAGTGCTTGAGTAGCACACAATTCTATTAAACGTGTGCTATATCTAATGAGTGGCGTGTACGCGGTGTAGCCAGTGCTGCGGAGCACGCCACGTAATGAGATACATGAGTGCGTAGATGAATTTAATGCCTGTCAGCAAATACTCAATATGACGGAGAAATAGAATGTAAAGAGAGTGAGTGCTAGCACATGCAACTCTGACAATTGAGTGGAATTCTACTATGACAGGCTGTGATGCAGTCTACGCTGCAGAGCACTGAAATGTGAGCTTGGGATGCACAAAATGATTCGACTGAATTCACAACACTTTCCCAGCAAGTTTAATTCGGGGAAAGTGGAGTGAAATGGTAAAACACACGCAATTATATCAATCGAGTGTGCCACAGGTTAAGTGAAAACGTGGTACAGCCCGCGCTGCAGAGCACGCCACAGTGTGAGACCTTTATGTTGATGTACCGATGAGTTTTCCACTCCTCACCGTCATTGAATTGCATTGAATTGTAACGATGTACTCTTACCTTAATTTGAGTCCTGGTGAGCAAGAAAGAGTTGACATGATCCGGTGTAGAAGAGCGAGAATTGTCCGAGCCCTGTAAAATGTGTGCGCTGTTCTAGCGGGTCTTCACGTAAGTGCCAAGATATTCAATATGGCTGCGTTTTATGAAAACGACGTTGAGCGCTGAAGTCAAATGAGAGAGATAGCCGATGAGCAAAGCCGAAGTCAAGCGAGAAAGATATCCCCTCGCTTAACGCGGCATGCCTGCGAGGTACAGCCTCCGCTCCGCGAGTCCCTGCCTCGGCTATCTCCGGCCGAACCGAACGCCGCGTGCTAGACCGCAGCAACAGGTCGACGCACGACGAATATCGATCGCCGCGCGCCAGCTAATTTTCCAACAAATAAGAATACCCGATTGTTTGTTCGCTGAGTTCGCGAAAATCGAGTATCATCCTCCAACGTTTATTAAGTTTGGAGTCTGGTTTTTTGGAACAATCCATATAGGTATGTTATATGTGACTAAGAAGTTTATGGCTCCGTCATACAATTCTTTTACTTGTCGCGTGATTTTATCCTTATGGATTTATGGATAGCGATATTGATGAGTATTCATTGGATGCTCGTCGATTATAGTTATGGGGTGTTCTAATATTGCAGTAGCTCCTAATTTTTCTCCCGGAATATAAAACTGTTCCGCACTTTCCTCTAATAATTTATCTATGCTCTCTATTTCCTCGGAATTTAAATATTCGAGGCGTAATAGATTTTGAATTTTTTATACACGATTTTCCTGTTCTACATTTTTTGCGATTGCCAGGCAGAGCGTGCTTGATTCAGAAGAGTTAATAGATTTTGTAGATGTGTTGAGTTAGTATTCTTATTCTCTTCAAATTCCTGTAGGGTTAGAGTAGGAACTTCGATTATATTATCGTCCACTCTCGTGTTATAGATTTTGATGTATGCGATGCCTCGTGTATTTCTGACGAGTGCTCTTCCGAAATAAATATTGTTCGATAATTCCGTCGACGGAGATGAAGTGGACTGTAAAGTGTTGCAGGTGAATTAAAAAGCAAAACAAGTAAATATAGAAAATAATATATTTACCACACTCGAATATATTAATCGGTATAAGCGATGAGATGTGCTGTCGTGATCGGGCCACGCGGTGAAGCTGAAGCCGGGTGCACGACACGATGAGCCAATATCTTGATGTGCTGGTGGGCTGATGTTAATATATCAATGCTGGATGAATTTCGTGGTGACTGTAGGTCGGCAGAGTGGAATGATGAGAACGATGAAAATGCACGGAACTATGAAAAGAGCACACGAATTACGGAAACGGTCTAAACCGTGCAAGAGCAAAACGCAAGATGGCTGCGATATACGAAGCAGCAGTTGTTTCGCCGAGCATTCGAAGAGTGCGTGCACGCGGCAACCTGTTGCTTGCTGACCCAGTGCGAAATTACTGCTCCCGTGAGGTGCTGCCACTAAGTAGCAACAGCGAGTATTTGGAAAGCGCTCATCCGTATGCAGAACAAGTGAGCCGACCTGGATGTTGTTGTTAAAGTGGTGCCATTTTAAGATCGACTGTTGGTGCTGTAGATAATGAGCAGACCACTCAGCCCAGAAACTTTAAAATTTCTACTGTATGAGCTGCGATCGAGAGAGCTTTAAGATCGCTAGATCCTTCATAGATGGTTCTGGGATGGTGGTAAGTGTGCTGTTAATGAGAAAATGCCCTGGCGTGATAGCTGACACATCTTCAGGATCATCGCTGAGCGGTTCAAGAGGCCTTGAATTGAGAACAGCCTTAATTTGAGTCAGCAGTGTCGTCAACACCTCGTGGGTGAGGACAGTTTCACCCACCGCCCGACGGTGCTTCACCGACTGCACTGCTGCTTTCCATTTGCCACCCATGTGTGGCGCTGCTGCGGGGTTGAACCGCCATTGCACACGATCTTGTAAGAAAGCATTTGCAATGATGAGATGTTCACATTAGCATGATGAGAATAGTCACCGCAGTTCTTTGCTAGCTCCGACGAAATTCGTACCACAATCTGAGCTGAGAGCGCGATATATTCCTCGTCGGGCTGAGAAGCGCCGAAAAGCAGCGAGGAATACCTCGGTTCAGCAGTCAGTAACAGCCTCCAGATGTAACGCCGTCGTGGCCATGCACACAAAGACACAATTCCAGCCCTTTTGTGTCTTGACCTCTCGCCCTCTCCATGCCTTAAGTGTGAGCGGACCTGCGTAGTCATCTCCGGTCTCTGTGAACGGCTGTGCAGGTGTGACTCTAAGGAGAGGTAGTTGACCCATTAGTTGTAGAGTACGGATCCCTCTCGCCGAGTACACACTATACAGCACAAGATGTGAGCCTTGACTGGAGTTCTACCCCCAATGATCTAGTGAGCTTGCCGAACTTACGCAAAAGTGAGCCGAGTACCGACGTGAAATGTATGCTTATGCACTTGGTCTATGATGAGTGATGAGAGACGAGACTGACGAGGCAAAATTGCTGGTTGCTTCAAAGTTGAGTGCTGAATGTTTGAGCCCTTCTCCCAACCGAAATACGCCTTGTTTATCAAGGTAGACTCCGATTCTACTGAAAGGATAAGAGGTTGACAACAGTATTCCAGATTGCAGCAACTTGAGCTCGTGCCAGAAGAAAGCTGCCTGGGTTGACTTGACCCAAAAAATCTTCGCTTCGTCGATCTCGCGTGCTGAGATGAGTGTGACTGGTGATGAGCCAGGTATCCTCTTTAGCCGTGCCATCGTCCTCGACCAGAGACCTGAGAACTGATACAATTTGTCGAACGAGGAATACCTGTGCACCATATGCCAATGACATTTCTGCGTCGATGTAGCCACCACAAGGGCTACCGAGATTCCAACACACCTCGATTCTCGGCCAATGCAGGCTGAGCAGGCCATGATTCTCGTGATTAATTGAGCCATGGCGGCCCCGTCTACCACAGATGATGAGCTCTGAGCTGTTCTGTGGTTATGCCTCCTGAGGCACAGTCCGCCGGATTGGAAACACCAGGAACATGTCGCCACAGAGCGCTCCTTCCTAGCTAATCCTTCTAGCGCGACGGATGAGCTTTCATACACATGAGCGTGACTGATGAATCCGTGCACAGATAAGTAGATGAAATGTTCAATTTAAGTGTGGCTTGAACACTTGAGATGAACTTGGCTAAGAGCAGAGCTGCTGTGAGCTCCAACCGGGGTATGGTGAGCCTTTTGAGTGGTGCAGCCTTAGTTTTTGAGCACAAACGTGATATCAGTTTTGTTGCGAACGGTGAGATGACACTGATGTATATCACTGCCAACATAGCTAGCTAAGAGACGTCTGAAAATCCATGCAACTCCACTGTCGAATCGCTCCGTGAGTTGAACCAACGAGGAATAGAGATATTGGCCAAGTGAGTGAGATCCTCCCTGATTGCTAGCCACCGTGATGAGACGTGGGATAGCAATGAATTATCCTATTTGAGCTTATGTAGCCAAAGCTCCTGCAATAGTATTTTGGCACGTATCACAATTGGTGAGATGAACCCGAGTGGATCAAATATTAGCCACTTCAAATAGGACGAGATACTTGTTGAAGTTTGCAGGTGCTGAGCTGAACCGGCTTGAGAACATGAGCTGGTCTTCGTGCGGAAGCCACGTAAGTCCAAGTATTTTTGTTGAGAAGTCATCCAATATCATTTCTGAGCAAGATGACTGCAAGTATTTGTTGCAATTTTTGTATTGTAATTGACAAGCAAGATTTTGTAGTAGTAGTCGCTGGCCTGAGAGCTCTGTGATGCGGCAGATAATAATGCACTGCACTTGATGATAATGCTGGCGCCTTCTCTATATGGCCGAGCTGCTCATATTCTGCCATGAATTGATGGTAAAGTTATTTGGATTCGTCATCCTTCGAGTGTCGTTTTAAAACTCGAGACAGACAGTGATGAGCAGTCGAAAATGAGCTCCCCAATAGCGTCGCCGGTGATTTGAGTGGGATCCTGACAATGTACCTCCCTGACGAGTCCCGCTTATGCGTAGACCTGAAGTGATCCTCATGCTCCTGTTCTTCAGGTGTGACTGAACTGTCAGTGTTGATGGATAATTCCTTTTGGACCCAGAACTACATGAGAGCTTCTTGTAGCGCTTGCTCTTCCTGTTGAAGGTGAGCATGATGAGATGAACTGGCAAGCGGTTACGCTGAATTACTTGGTCCAAGCACCAGCCATCCAAACACCGACAGCTGAGCAATTGGCATTGATGGTGAGCTTCTGATGATATTAGGCTTGATGATCTGCCCATGAACATCAGCCCTGATGATGATGTCGATTGACCGAGGGCGTAGAAATTCTGGGCCTGCCAATTTGAGCTTGTCGATGTGAGGCCACGTCTGAGTTGGTATTTCCACTGATGGTAGGATGACCGTTAACGTTTTGGGGATGTGAGCGTTCATGGTGACAACAGCGGCTGCGTGTAGAGAATGAAGAGTGAACTGAGCTAAGCCGCGTGTTTGATCTGATCTCTTGCTACCCATGCTAAAGATTAGAATGGATTCGCGCTGACGTGTAAATTTGAGCTGACTACAGAGGTTTTCTGCTACGAAAGATAGTTGCGATCCTGGATCTATGAGCAGACGAAATTGATGAGTTGAAATTGACGTTTTAATGACTGCTAAAGATCCTGGATCTATGAGCAGACGAAATTGATGAGTTGAAATTGACGTTTTAATGACTGCTAAAGCGGTTGTGAGGGATGTTGAGCTGACTATGTTGAGCGGACCTGAATTCTGGACGACTGCACCTACCTCTCAATGAGCTGCACGGTTGAGCTGACGTACTAATGGCAATCGCCTTGAGCTGGAAGACGATTCCTGGTGGAGCATGGTTTAATGCTTGGCACCATACTCCTCACACTTCCTGGTTGAGCGGCATGGCGACACGTTGTTTTTTCCAGGCAGTTGTGACATAGATGGCTTTTGTTGACCACCTTACGACGTTCCATGATGTTGCGCTCCCGGAACTCCGGGCACATCACCACGTAATGATCGAGAGATCAGCAATAACCACAGGAGTAGGTTTTATCGGTCCACTCCCTGCGAGTTCCTTGATGGATACTTCGCTGGCAGATGAGTGATAAGCTTTGCTGGGTCGTCCTGACCCCTTGATGCCTTCGATGTAGATGCCTTGGCGTCGACGCACGGTTGACTTGGAATCGCCTCGTTTCTCTCGAGTACCCTGACTCAG
This sequence comes from Cylloceria caligata, assembly GCA_963942595.1. Taxonomy (NCBI): domain Eukaryota; kingdom Metazoa; phylum Arthropoda; class Insecta; order Hymenoptera; family Ichneumonidae; genus Cylloceria; species Cylloceria caligata. Next base: position 51,610,062 of record OZ012703.1, read on the forward strand.
GATGTAACAACCTCCTTGAGTTCGCTGAACGCTGGAAATTCCTGCGAAGCTACGAGCAATGCCTTCCGTGCTTCCTGAGTCAGCCTGTCCAGCTTCCTTGCAACATGATGGACTAACACACAATCCCAGAGTCGTTCGGTGCTGCTGAACCCTCTAAGAACGGTGTCTGCCTCAGACACTGTGACGCAATGATTTCGGCCAGAGACGTCGCACCTCTCTAAGAGGTTGTAGTGACCGCAAAAATGCTGTCAAGTCATGCCTTCATCAACAGCCGTTTATTTTCGAATCTGGTTGAGGGAATTTCCCATGACGGTTGCAGGATTTCTCCCGTGAGTGCTAAGCCAGCGATGAGCTCTGCTGCACTACCGGTTACGCTGCCCCGCAGGTAATGGGGCATGTCTACACTGGACAGCCGTTGCTGATCCATACTCAAAGATTGGAATATGTCCCTGAAAGCTGGTCAATCGAAATATTTTCCGTCAAACTGCGGCAAACTGATGTGAGGTAGCTTTGCCTTGGTATGAGGTGGTGCGGCAAGTGCAGCTGATGGTTGATCACGTGGCAAGCGGCTGCACTGTGATGCGATCGCCATCCTCACAGCGAGTGTGAGCCTTGCTTCCTCCAGTTGCATATCACTGCTGAAATATTCATGGTTGGCGAAGACAATTGGCCACGTCACCTTGAAGTACTGGTGTACATTTACGAAGGCTTTCAGCCTGTGCTCGTCAACCTGAGCCCACAGCGAATCGAGTGACTCGTTCGACGTCTCTGCAGCTTCTTGCGGTAGCACCTGGTGCACCAGCTTGATTGCGTCGATACGGCTCTGCTACGATTGAGCCTTGAAAATGAGCTCGCTCGGCAGTCGATTAGGCAAGCTCGAGCTCGAGCTTGTGCGTTTCGATGGTGCGTCATTGCTAAATGGTGGTACTAGCAACTTCTTTGCAGAAGCCTGCTCGTTTCTATCACCGCCCTGAGTTGACTTCGATTTATCTGCCATGACTCTGTGAGAAATGCACTCATTAGATGTGAGCAAACATGACACTTTTGGCAATAAGCGATACACTTTGAGCACCAACAAGTACAATAAAGAGGAGAAAGCAAATAAAACTCCGCAGAGCTGTAAGAAGGTGAGCAGATAAAACGTGTTCCTGCCGAGCGCGCTGGCTGAGAGTGCGTCCACGCACTTGATGATAGAGCACGATATTAGTAGTACTGCAATCCGGTTCGAAGGACCATATGTTCGAGAATTCAGTCGATGGAGATGAAGTGAATTAAATCGATCAAAAGTCTTCCAATAGGGCCCGTTAATTCTTCATCCGCAGAGATATAACGGGCGGAATTATCACGTTTATAAGTTAAATGTTCTTGAGTGCCCGTAACAGCGAAGGTGTTCTTTGCGACATCGCTGGTACTACCACTCGGGAGGGGGTTTCCTTTGAAAAGTACATCTATTGACTTAGCCTCGTCCTGCATAGGCTTGGCAGGGTAGTCTCAGTCAACTACTACACATATAATATTTCTTCGGGACAATTGATAGCCTGGCTGATATCACGATATCAATGATAGCAAAGTAGGGCATTGACTCGGCGCAGGCAACGAGAGCCGCGAGTACTAAGGCCCAGCAAGCATTGTGTTAGCCAAAGGTGGGGGAGCGGGATCTCACTCGCCACATCTCTAGCGCCGTCTCTCTGTCGCTCTTTAGCCTTGTTCAACTCACTCTCTGTAACAACTTGCATTCGCTCAGAGAGCATAACGATGCATCGTTCGAGACCTGCATTACCTTCTTTATCGTTATGTGTATCCAAATCGATGAGAGAATCACGCGTTTTCTCATCGACTCTATCACCTTCCAACAATCAATCTACTAAATGCCTCTCGGACGCCACATCTACTTGAAGAGCTTTTCTCGCTTGAAATGTTTTCTCCAGCTCCTTCAGAGATTTTTCGAAATTTAAAAAAAAGTCCCGTTGGCACAAGGGTGCTGTTGGACGATTGCTAGTATACTCCACCTCGGATGTGCTTTCGTCAGAGTCATTGGCCGTAGGGCCAATTATCATTGCCACCGCAATGCCGCTCTCGTGAAGGAGCGGGGCAGGAGACAGTAAGGTAGGCACCGTAGCGTCGGACTCAGGCTCTCGTGCAGCAGTTACTACAGGAGTCTTTTCTGTTGCTAGTTGCCGGTTGGAGGGAAGGAGGGGTGCGCGAAGTATGCTACGATGCAGTCGATGTATGTACCCCTGAAGATACGGAACTCGTACTTGGATCCTCATGCTTGACCGTTGGCGCTTCCCCTACTTCCGATCTTGTACGCATGGTGATCGCGTTTGTGTCTGCCAGTACAGCCTTTTTGAAGACTTTCTTCATTAAATATCCGGTTTGTTTCGCTGCGGGCACGCGTAGTGGGTTAGAATTTAATCTTGGTCGGCCCACGCCATATGCTACCGGTCGCACGAGTCACAAAACCTTAAGGAATTCCTGGTCAGAATCTATTTTCCTGGTACATGAAGATGACTCTGTATCACTGGAAGCAGTACTCTCGTCTACAACCACCGGGTTGCGTGGAAGAGCATCCGTGTTAGTATTCAGATGACGAGGCTTGTACACAAATTCTGAATTTTAATTTCTGAATTTTAATCGCCAACGTATCAGCCTCTTACCCGGATCGTTTATCGAACCAATCCACTTAAGAGGCTTGTGGTCCGTGACCAATTTAAATTTTCGCCCATACAAATATGTTTGAAAATTTTCTAGAGCTTTTTCACACGGCCAAGCATTCTTTTTCCGTGGTGCTGTAGTTCACTCGTCAGGGCTGTGAATATAAAAAAAATAAGCGATGTGTCTATCTTGCCCATCCTGTTCTTGACTAAGCACAGCCCCACCGACTATGTGAGAGGCGTCGGTAGTGAGGATGAAAGGCCTACTGAAGTCTGGATACTGCAGAACTGGTTCTCTGCAGAGGAGCTTGCGAAGATAACGGAAGCTCCCGCGTAGCAACACGTTGGGCCACCTGAAAGGCGCGTTTTTCTTTGTCGAATCTGATAAAGATTTCGCAATCTTCGAAAAATTGGGAATAAATCGTCGATAATAACCAGTAAGGCCTAAAAATTGGCGCACGTTTTCCTTATCTTTCGGTGTTGGAAATTTTTTATAAAGACAATAATTTATTTGGATCGTGTCTCAATCCGTCACATCCGATTTTATGACCCAGATAACCGACTTCTTTTCTCAAGAACTCGCACTTATCAAGGATCGCATTCTCCAATCGACTCATGAGGTAGCGCACCTTCTTTTCGTGTTCTTCCAATATCCTGGCAAATACTACGATGTCGTCCCGATATAGAAATAATTCCGTACCCTAGAGATCCCATAGCACATTATCCATGAGACGCTAGATGGTTGCTGGCGCGTTCTTAAGGCCTTCTGGCATACGAACATATTCGCAGTGACCATTAGGCATTGACAATGCGGTTTTCTTGCGATCCTATGCGTGCATAGGGATCTATTGGAAGCTGTTCGCTAAGTCAAATGTTGAGAAGACTGGGCTTCTTCCAGCTGATCGAGAATATCCGATATATTCGGTAAAGGGTACGTCGGAGATTGTCTTCTTATTAAGTTGGCGAAAATTGATCACCATACGCATACAAGTTCGACCTTGACAATCTGCCTTCTTAGGAACTATCCATACAGGATAATTATACGGAGATTGAAACTCTTCTATCTCTTGATTATCGAGTTTTTTTCGAACTTGAGTCTCTACCTCGTCCCAATGGATAATAGGAAACCGATTTTGTCGAGTGTTCACCGGTAGTCGCCTACCGAGACGTCCGATGAGAAAAATGGTCCGTACGGCAGCAAGTACAGCCCGTGCCACGCAGACGGCAATAACGCAGTTCACATCCTGTGTGGTTGTCGTCGTTACAGGGACCGATTTTCTTTCTCTATAGGATGTTGCTGATTTTAATATGCCCGTTGGACGTGGGGCACCTGTAGGATATGAGCCAGTTAGATTAACCGTGATTGAAGGGGGTCGTAGGTAAGAAGGCGAGAGAGAACGTGATTTGTTATATTTCGCGTCATCCCTAGCAAAAAGTACCGTTTCGGTTGAATTTTGTCGACGTTAATCGTTTACGTCATCGCGCTTCCGCTCGGCTCGAATAGCAAGCCTCTCTGCTAACTGAAACGCGTCCTCCACGGCGCATGTCTACCGCGTCACTTATGAAAGTGGATAACACGTCTATGTATCCGTGGATGGCGACTTTAGACAGAGATTTCAGTTCTAGTGCGGGAGGTTTCAGAGTCGTATTTCTTTTTCCACGCGCTGCGCCCACCGCTAACCAACGTTATAGTGGTTATAATACATAGTAATGATGGTGGAATAGTAGTCGAAATTTTTACCGCGAGCTAAAAGTGATTTTAATCTCATGATTAACTTTTCAACTGTGTTTATGGTCCGACCGTAAACGTAGTTTCGCGCATCACTCCGTAGTACGCGCGATTATTGCACTTACAAATTCTGGTTCAGAAGCAGGGGGAACTAACGTACTCCAGTTTCTAATATCTTGAAGGAAATCCTTCAGGGGCACGTCGGTTCCGGTGCCGTCGAATAAGGGAATATTAGCAATTCCATTTTGTAGAGATAAATTTTCCACCATACCCGACATAGTGGTCATTAAAGCCGTAGGGTAAAAATAGCATTCAGGGGGGTCGAATTATTCGACTCCCCGGGACCATTTCCTCTACCATTAGGCATGGCGACTAAAAGATTACTGCTTTATCGACGGGACAAAAGATTTCGAGTCTCCGTAGTCGTCAGGCTGGGAGGCCGCAGCTATAATTATGATGTCACCGCTATTGCCGAGTGGACCAAGCATGAGACCATCTTAGTAGCATCTCGTGGGGACCGGAAGATGCAATCGTTTCTGGCGGCATTCGAATTCCCGCTGCGCTGCCAAGTTTCTTTCGCTCCATGCTGCTGCTACGTCCGAGGCATCTAGGCTCTCGTTAGTGTCATTGCCGGCTGGTATATTAAATCATGCGCAAGTAGCGTTGAATTACTTTGAATTCTACTGGGGGCCAATATTTGGAGGGTGGGAGTTGAGCAGCTCAAACAACGACAGCTAACGTTTTGTCGGGGACTCTCGCTGCCGTGTCTGCTCGACGAAAACCGACGCGTGCACTCCGCGGTTCTGGACCACTGCAAGACTATTGCTCGAAAGACTCCCGATACTGCAACCTTCCGGTAAGGCCGTCGTTCGTCTCTGGTTCGAGTGTGGGAGTTAGCTCCGATATTTTGGAGAGAAAACCCGAGCGATATTGTTATGACGGTACGCTATCGTTCCAGATATTTAACGTATTTACTATCATCGCGGTCGAACAGCTTCCGCCTGGTATACCAATACTGTTTGCCGTGCAAGTGTGCCTATGAACCCAAGCAATTTGGTATGTAAGAGCTGGGTGAGGAAGACTTTGGGAAAGATCGTTGTAGACCAGTCGCGTTACCGTTTGAATTGTTGGGTGTGAGTGGTGGAGCATGTGTTTGAAGCAGGGATTCGGCCCACGAGTATTCGTGTTATTTATTTGTCCTATTTATTTTATTCATCAATCCTATTTATTCATCTAATTCATCCGTTTTCATTGATTAAATTGATTTGCCTTGCTTTAGTTATTCGGTCCGACTTATTGGGTTTATTTACTGTGAGTAGTATGTGTACATCTTTGCTCCAACCCACTCCTTCCCCCACCGCCCCAATTTTCCACTGCCGCACTACCACTCTGCTTAACTAGTGTCGGTGACGTAAAGATGGTAAAGTGAGGTGGTGTGGGTACTGTGGTGAACAAGGAAGAGTAGAGATTAGAGCAAGATGGAGCAAAAGTGTACACATACTTCAAAAAACGAATAAAATCAACTATTCACCACCTCTTTTGTTGTTGGCGTTCACCGTCCTTCCACGGCGATTTTTAACTCCTGCCTCTCACTATCTCTCTATCTCTCTCTCACACACACACACGTGCACGTGCACGTTTTCACACCCGAGCATCGTCCGCTTCAGAAAGCTCGGGACCCTCGAAACCTTCGTCCACGTCGCCGCCATCGTACCCGATGTCCATTTCGGCGCCAAGGACCCCGAACATATGACCCCCCATATCCATATGATCTTCCGTCATAAGTCGCACGCTGGGTGTACGGCTCTCGCTCCTTACCACCACCCCGAGCAATGATTCGGTGGAACTACACACCGACTCGAGGAGTGGTATCAGACCAGAGTAGTCCACACTGTCCAGTCGATGCACACGACACCCTATGGATAACGCCGATATCATTGCGTTGAAGGTGTCAGGATAATACAGACGATCCCAGTTAACGCATATCGAGTACCCGTGTTCGATCAGTAGTACCTCCGAGTATCCGTCAGAGTCTGCATGGATCAGCTCACAGCGGTCCGCACGCCAATGATGTATAACCACGCACCTCATCCCCGTATAACTATCCCCCAGGGCGAAAATGCCCTCACCATCCGACTCATAAAAGGTACGATGGAGAATTTTCTCCATCTCCTCATATGCGTTCCACATATCCGACGTACGCAGGTGAACCATCATACCCAGGTCTATATACCGTGGTATAGCACCGTAGACCAAAAGTCCGCACCCAGAACGCTAGCGTCGTAAGGAGGATACATTCCGAATAATACGCTTTTGACTGCACGATTACGAAGTTAAAGACAGACTGAATGCTCAGGATGCCGCTGACAGGTATCACGGGGCTTGAAGATAATAAACCCCTCTGAATCATAACTAGGTGTCCAGCGCTTTGAATGCATCGACAGCGGTTTTGCACGTGCTTACCACTTTGCGCTGTGCTCGTCGCGAAGCGCTTGCTCTGCAGTAAAATGTGCAGAATATGATACCGTACCGACAGAGACCTCGATTATAATTATTGTTATATATAAGTTATATATAATTATAAAATAAGAGACACAGTAAGACAAGATATTAGTATTCCATTAATCAATATTTTATTTAAATCACTTTACACATATATACCATCGCATGCAACATCCCTGCAAACACGATAATCTTCGCACGCAGATTCCTCCACCGTTAAATTTATTTTTAACACTGTCCGATCGTCGACAGGTAAAAGCATTGTAATCTTCACGTATTATTCTATCGTTTTTCATTACATTATCGCTGAAGAGATTATTAAATCGCAACATGGTGAATCCGCGCAACATAAGATGCAGGAATACGATACAAAATTGTCAACACACATCGGACGTATTACTATATAACTGCTTGAGGCCGTACCGATAGAACTTGCAGTTTCTTCGTAGCCGTGCGAGATGTTGCGGTATAATCCGTGGTAGTCCATAGCTATCGAAGTACATTCCTTTTCCATCATGGTTAACGTACATGGCGATCCAGTACTCTCGAGGTCCGTCGTGGTTATCTGTGTTAACTACGAGTCCGGCCGCACAGTGGACGCAGAGCCCGAAATCGTGGCAGTAAATACAAATAACCTCCGATCGGAATGAAAATTGGTATGCAGGGGTTTTTAAGGTCGCTGATTACGAATCTGAAAGCTAAATTATTGTAAACAAAATGGCCGATCCAATATAGCGGACATGGATGTTAAAAAGGTGTCCGATCTTGACAAAAATTGGTATATGCGGGTTTTTAGGGTCGCTTATTACGAATCCGAAAGCCAAATTATTGTAAACAAAATGGCCGATCCAATATGGCGGACATGAATGTTAAAAAGGTGTCCGATCTTGACAAAAACTGCTATATGTGGGTTTTGAGGGTAGCTCATTACGAATCCGAAAGCCAAATTATTGTAAACAAAATGGCTGATCCAATATGGCGGACAAGTATGTTAAAAAAAATTAAAAATTTTCAAAAAAACTCCCTCCTGCCGTACCACTCAAAAAAGGATGAAATAATTTACTTATTTAGTATGACGTTTTCGTATACAATGATATATAACTTGCATTAGTTATTTGAATTTTAATTATTATAATTGAATTGAACAAAATTGATATACGCGGGTTGTGAAAGTGACTGATTGCGAATCAGAAAGCCAAACAATAACGTAGCGAAATTATCGTTCAAATTATCCTTTATAATAAGATATAATTCTTTCCTCGTCAAATGTACTCCTTCGTAATGGGACCCTGTAATAAAGACATAAAATTGTATAGAATTTGTGTTGAAGGATCAGATCAAAATTTTAATGAATTTTAATTACTGTAACAAATAAGTAGCCGCAATAATTATTCGTATTTTTTTTTGAAAAGTACATAAAAAACAACAGTTATGAAAAAAAAATTGAATTTAGACTATTATGAAAGAAGTTATGAGCAAAAAAACATAAACAAATATTTTTTGAACGGGTGACCAAAAACATCTCAAAATGTACCAGAAGCCGATTTTTGATGAGTACATGAAAATATGACAAAATCAAGGGAAAAAAAATTAAACTGTCCGATTTGGCGTGGAATGCCCCATATATACCTATATATATAATAAAAATGTATCAAATATAAATAAAATGTGACGATTCAAATTAATTACTTTAGTATATACTTACATATATATGTATTGTTGTATGTCTACAAAAGTAGATATATAAATGTTTTACTTGAATTTGTATTTTGTATATATATATGTATATATATATATATTATATATGGTATATGTATGGATATAGTCCTATTGCTCAAGTAGCAGCTGTTCAATGGCCCCATGGCATGGCGTATGGCGCCGCGCGCGCGTGCACGGTCGGCAACCGCCTGTTTTACGTTGCCAAAAACCATAACAGACAAAGTTAGGCAGCTCTAGGCAGCTAATTCCTGTTAATTTCGCAAGCTTATATAATAAACTAAAGGCCTAGACATTGGCTGTCGCAGAATATGGCAGAAAGTATAACTTTTCGGATAGTTGAAAATATAAGTTTACAAAATTCTTTCACTTTATTTATGCAGTAGTTTATACTACACTTCAATAATTTACATATTTATTTTAAACTCAACCAATGTAAAAATATCTTCTACATACCTCCAGAAGTCGTATCCATGTCTCCGGATTGATTTAAAACACTTCACTTTAAAGTTATCGATTTTATAAGTCACGGTAGTTTTCGCTCGTTCAGCGCGCGATGCGAACACTCGTCTCGAAGGCTAACTTCCAACTGACGCAGCGACGAAGGTATACGGTGAAAAAGGTTCCCCTTTTACAATTTAACGCAGCCATTAGTCCTCTACCTGACTGCCTGCTCAAATATCCCGATTGTAAAAATTTTTTTCTGACTTTTCTGCCACGATTTCGGGCTCTGCGTCTACTGTGGACCGGTAATGACCATACACGAGGAAATCTGTCAGCTGGGTATTAAGACGACGAATTCGTCTTATACCGAGATACGTTTCAAGAGCTATCAAGAGTAACAAGCCTAAACTACACATACAATTAGAGGGATCCGTACTGCACACTACCAACGCTATGAAGACACAGTGATACGAGAAACCAACTACCGTTACTCGAGCTATAGTAGTACAATCGACTATAGTACCAAGAGATGCTTGAAAAGTAATCAACGAGGGACACGTTAATTACCATAACTTAAGGCAAGAAATTAAAAGGACGAAGGGGCTATGGGAGATGGGCCACAGGATGACTATTAAATATAGTTATACCCTTCTATACCGGCAGAGCTTAGACAAATGGCGGGAAAATCGGTATAATAGGGCACGGCATATGACAATCGGAGAGTATTTGTTTACAGATTCTTACCAACGTCCGGGATCAGCTAGCAAATCGAAGGAAGACCAGCTAACTAGCCAAAAGAGGACCAACTGACCAGCCAAACGAGGACCACCTAGCCAACCAAAGGAGGAGCATATGAACAGCATCACTCCAAGGACCAGGCTTGATACCTCTGAGGCCGCTAAGATGAACATCTCCTAAGTCCAACCACGATATTATCGATCATCTCTCCATGAATATCGGAGTGTATTGAAACGGCCTTCACCTCGACTCTCCTAAAAGGATATTTAGCCTCAGATTTTGATAGAGTTCTAGAATGCGATAGCAGCACACCAGGAGCTATTTTTGTTCTACGAACGAGAAGCGATGCTTCGAGAATCTTTAAGCCGCATTGACCATTCTTTGTATCGCCCACAAGACAAAATGAATCTCTAAACCGCACCCGTCGTAGTCGCATCTCGATACCGTTTAATGGGAACCGCTCCTGATTGAATATATCGCCATGCAGATGGCCGAGGAAGTCTACAGTTTTCCGACTTTAAAAAATGGTTTTCTCTTTACAAGACCCACATTTCCCGATGATATATCATCCATTTTTTCAAGGGTATCATCGTACCAGAGAACGCTCGTGAGATGTGAATTTTTGGTAGCTGGACCGTAATTCAAACTGTTTCTATGTACGCTCGATAAGCGTAGGCATTATTTCTAGGTGAAACTAGTTTCTGATTCAGGTATACATCCACCTGATTAAACATAGAATGCGAGAGGATGTTTGCAGGGCCGGTACTTACTTTCGACGCTGTACCCGTGGTAATTTCCATAGAAGGAGATGTTATTTTCACTCTCAGACTAAGCATATATGCGCGAGATCGATATACTCATCACCCTACCGAGGAATAACAAATTCAATAGGTGAACAATCTGTTAGCGTAGAAATTGGCTTATAATACACCCAATTGGAGCCTTTGATAGTAGTTTGCGTCGGTGGAAGTGAATATAATTCAAGTTCCGATTTGACACTCGTACGAGTGCGCATGTAGAAAAGCCATCTTGTTTCAGCTATCCAAAAATATCTGCAATCGTTCGTTAATGCGTCTTCTTCTTCTTATTGTCCTTATTATTCTTCTTCATTACTTTTCTCTATGATACACATTTCTTTTTACGGTAGATACGTTGTGGGTTACGTTTGTTCGATAAATGAGCAGTTCGCGCAATTTTTCGATTTTTATAACCGGACCCCCGCATGAGAGTGTCAATTTTTTCAGCAGCCTTACATTTGAGATTATTGCCATCTTCTCGCGCTCTCCGGTGAATAGCATCTTTCACAGCTAAATTTATATCGAGGATATCACCGGCTACATTTACACCAGCACGCAATGCCTCTTCTCCAACTGCTTTAGCATCCTTCTGTAAAAGTGGCAACAGTCGACGAAACGAGGCCCCGAAAAAGCTACCGATACCTTGTCCTCGTTGATTAAGCGTTTCGATATAAACATGGCTAATACCGACGTACCCGCGACGGCCCTATCCGTACTGCACACTGTAAATATCATCCATAGTGGCGTAATCAATCATGGGACCTTTTGAATCGTAGTGTCACAGTCAACGTTCCCTGTTCAAATGGTATAGGATTTTCAAACTCGTCTCTTATATCGACTGTGTGTAAATTGTTGCGATAGTGTGTAAATTGTTGTGCTAGAAAGGTATATCTCTTGGTGCCGAAAACGATTCAATTTTTATCGAATCGTACTGAGAGTCGGCAGCATCAATGGAAATAATTCGTAAGAGGGGTGTTTGTCCATCGCCTGTAATATAGCTCTCGCTGTATAGAAACGCTGTATAGATAACGCCGTATAGAAACATGCTGCCCTATATAGCAGCAATGAGAGATTCAAACCTCGATCCTGTATATTCGCTACGCGGTTCTATCATTAGAGACCTACTGGCCTCTTCCGAGTAGCCTTGCGATACCAGGCAATACGCGAAAGTCGTGGTATCGTAGTTCGTCGCATACGCGCGCCACTTCGACCTGACCGCTCAGGAGCGTTTTAAAGCGCAGATGACCAGGATTGTGAGATAACTTATTTATACTTTCCAAAGGAGCGTCTATAGCGCGATATACACCAGATGGAACTTGAACTCTAACGCGTCTCCGTGTTAAAAGATTTAAAACGGATAAATCCTAATCACCATCCTCAAAATATACGATATTTCTTACAGTAGGAACATGTAAAAGAGACATCGGATAAGCAACTTCTACAAGCGAAACAGTATCTGACGCGGTAGTTTTGTAATAAATTTCGTCGTCGTATTATCCGGACAATACTGCATACTACTGTTGCTAGGTAGTACAACAAAGAAAGAGCTATCCTTGGAACTCAGATTTATCGGGGACAGTGATTCCGAGCGTTCTTCCTCTTTGTCCTCTTCTTCTCTTTCGTCTTCTCAGGTGACGGAAGCACTCGTACTCGCGATAATTCTGCCTCGTAGAAAATACCGTCGATAGTCTCGCTATTGAAATCGTACAAAATATACACGCAAGGTTCTCGATTTATTGATATTTGCTGAATCTTGAATAACTCGTTACTCCAACTACGCGCATATCCTTTCACGAATGCTGCTTTAGCTGTACTGATACGTACCAAGTCACTGACACTGAATTTAGGTTTTTAATTTTTCTCGCGTTACGCTCGTAATGCTATGCTCAATTTTCTCGGGCTATAGTAACATTTCCTAGGGTCACCTCGCTTAGAGGAAGACGCATTCCATTGTGTCTAGTGTGATTATAAGCATACCAGGTGTATGCATAAGTTTTTCCCGGTTTAACTAAGAGATGGCGCCAGCGAAAAGTACGCAGCGTATTAATTTGACACATACGTAATTTTGTTCGTCTGACATTAACCTACAAACATACACAAGTTGAGTCCGCCAAAAACTAGCGTCTTTGTTTCATCGTTCAGTGATCATGTCGAGTTTTGTGCCTGAAAAAGAACATTTGCGGCACGCATTGCTCTTCTTATTTAATCAAAAGAAAAAGGCTGCTGAAAGTCAACGTTTGCTGGTAGAAACATATGGTGAACACGCTCCATTGATTAGAACATGTGAGACATGGTTTCGACAATTTAAAAGTGGTGATTTCAATGTGAAAGACAGTGAGCGCTCTGGTAGACCACAAAAATGCGAAGACGAGCAATTGCAGGAGTTATTGGATGATGACCCAACTCAAACTCAACGGCAATTAGCAATAGCATTACATGTGTCGCAAGAAACAATCAGCAGACGTTTACGAGTAATGGGGAAGATCAATAAACTCGGTAAATGGGTCCCACACGATTTGAATGAACGTCAAATAGAAAATCGCAATGTCACTTGTGAAGTGCTGCTTCAACGCCACGAAAGGAAATCATTTTTGCATCGAATTGTGACGGGTGACGAAAAATGGATTTATTTTGAAAACCCGAAGCGGAAAAAATCGTGGCTTTCACCTGGCGAAGCCGGTCCTTCAACACCAAGGCCAAATCGCTTCGGCAAGAAGACCATGCTCTGTGTCTGGTGGGACCAGAGCGGTATTGTGTATTATGAACTCTTGAAGCCCGGCGAAACCGTTAATACACAACGCTATCGCCAACAAATTATTAATTTAAACCACGCATTAATCGAAAGACGACCGGAATGGGCCAGAAGACATGGCAAAGTGATTTTGTTACACGACAATGCACCGTCTCACACAGCAAAAGCAGTGAAAGACACCTTGAAATCGCTTGGATGGGACATCCTTCCACACCCGCCGTATTCGCCAGACCTGGCGCCATCTGACTATCACCTCTTCGCATCAATGGGGCACGCGCTCCCAGAGCAGCACTTCAGCAATTTCGAGGAAGTTGGAAAATGGCTCGACGAATGGTTTGCCGCAAAAGACAAGCAGTTTTTCTGGCATGGTATTCAAGTTACTGAAAGATGGGCGAAATGTGTAGAAGCCGATGGCCAATATTTTGAATAAAACAAAAATTAATTTCCCTTCAAAATTACGTGTTTTTTTTTACCAAAAAACCGGAAAAAACTTATGCATACACCTGTTATGAAAAATGTTGTAAAACATCGATGTAACGCTTATTTCGCGTGTATGTAAAGTAACGCCACATTCGCTCCTTTATTATACGATTAAAGCGTTCGGCAATCGAGACTTTTATATCGGGGTTACGAGCAGCACGAAAAACGATATATTTGTTCATAAGAATTTGCTGAAATGGAGTACTGATCATTTCTTTGCCTCGATCAGTTTGCAATTGCTGCAGGCGACAATTGTTATGCATGCGAGTATGCGTGTGAGACCGCGGGCCACGTTTGCGCTCGTTTTGTCACGCAAGGCCTCGACCCATGCGTATTTGTTTAACACATCGATAACAACAAACAGATATGCGTACCCATCGTTGTACGTAACTATCGAGTGAAGGTCAGCTAAATCAGCCTCCCGTATATCGTCTATATTACTCACGTTGTCCGAACGACGGGGAAATCGCCGTCGGGTGAGACGATGCATGTTATATGAATCTGTATCTCGAGCCATCATTAAACATTTTTTCGTGCCACTCTCCGATCCACCTGGGCCAAATAGTTTGCTTGAGAATAGGATGCAGGATGAACGGTGTCATAATAGATTTTTTCAGAAATTTTTATAATTTTAACGATGACCAGTTAAATGTATTCTTTTTATTTGTCTTTACTAACTGCGCGGGGGCCTGATCATCGCTGGGGTGTCGTTGGTTCTCTACTTGTGCGACGTTTTGCAATTCTTCGTCCTCTTGTTGCTCTCCCTCCTCCCCCTCAATGATGACGTTGTCCGTCGTGAGCATTACATCTCTGTTTGAGTGTGCGGTCTCGGCCTCGTTGTTTCTACTGTTGCTGCTGTTGCTGCTATCACTATCGCGTGGTAAAATGAGACGCCGCTGCGGTGTCAAGAATGATGCAGGTGTTGGCTCGTGTAGTAACTCGGGATTTCCGATAAATTCACGTGGCATCAGTAACAAATAGCATCATTAACAAGATCAACGATATTGGAATTTGAAATTCTTCTGCCGTCTGTGGAAACAACACCATTACGATTCCATGTAATTTTTTTACAGACTACATTGCGATGCAAATTGGGAAGCAACGATATTGCTTTAGATTTATACTTTTTTGGTACACTTTCGATAGTAAGTATGTCACTGAGTCGAGATTTTACTTCGTTCATTAAAACGTTTTTTTTACTTTTGTTATTTTTCGTTCTGACGAAATATTCGGTACTCTATTATCGTACTCGACTAAGTGAAGATAACGCTGTAGAATCTGCTGGTACGCTGCCAATTTCTCTCTCTCTCGCTCTTATATGAATGAGAATTTAGAATTTCACGCAGCTCAGAGTCGAGGCGCGATAATGGTGTACCGGTGGTCTGTACGGAAGGCGACGGCTCTGCAGTAGTAGTAGTCGTAGTGGTAGTAGTAGTAGTAGCAGGATTAGCGAGACCCGTGAGACGATGTATGTTATCATGAGGAATAAGCACTATCTTTCTGGAATATTCCATGGCTCGGGTAGGCCAAGACAGGCATAAGAAGCAACTTGAGGAATCTGACACAGTGCTCGATGATGATCTTCTTCTTAACGCTCCAATTTTCTGTTTAGGCGGCTAGTCGTCGAAGAATTGTCGCGTGCCTCCGAAGAAGATTTTCTGCACGTTCTTCAGACTCACGTTTCCCTGTGAAACATTTAGAGCACACTCGCATATACACCGTACGAGCGCTACATCTGCTTTGTGCGAAATTGTACGTCATTGCTCTAGCTTCTGATAACACAGTGCCTGGAATATAATTATTTGCTTTTTATCGAGATGTTAGTGCAACGCCATTTCAAGCGCATTACTGGTACATCGCGCATCACATCGCAAACTTTTATAATTTTTTTTGCGGGTAAACATACTGGTATTGGTCATCGGGAAATATACAGGCGCGAAATCGACAATAGTCAGGCGTCGATTGTTTCAAGTCGAATAATAGATAGCCGTGCGGTGCGGCTGTTGCATCGAAATATATTTCCTGCATAAATGGCGGATTCTCGGGACATACCTGACGCGCTAGATGCTGCATTTGCGCGCGATCTCACGGATTTTTGAAGACAACGATATAATTAGCGTTTAAGGAGATATCGCGCTGCCCGTGACCCTGATGGAAGAGATTTTGCGTGATGAAAATGACACTAAGATTTTTATGATAGCTACCCTTGTTGAATAGATCGACTACGGTATTGTTCGATGCCTCGAGGACTAGATCGTCAATGCCCACAAGTTTAGGCCTCGTATCATTGGAGTAGTCTACTGCTTGCTGTAAACTCTCGCGAAATTCAATTTTATCACCGTACTCTGAATATCTGGACTGCCACTCTAAGTAATAATAAAGTATACGCTCGAACGGGACATCCGTAATTTCACGCATGTATTTAAAGAATTTTTTGACAAAATATGTTTTACCACAGCCCGTAGGACCGCTTATCACGGCTGTCCATGGATGTTTCCAACGTGTATTGTGACGTAGTCACAACCTGAAAAGGATAAAAGAGAACAGAATAAAATTAAAAAGAAAAAAAAACAAATCACTGCAAATAAAACCATTTATTTATTTATTACATTTATTTATTTATTACACACACAGAAAATAGCGTATAGAAAATAAGAAAAGTAAAAAGTAGGCAATGATAAATTCGCAGCAAAATCCCCAAGACCACGAAACAGGCTGAATCCTGTCACTGCCCGAGCGAGGCCAGCCGGTCGCTGACCCGCTGTTTTTCGGCAGTGAGGGAATGTAGGGGCACGGTGGCGGGGCACGCTGAAACAAAAGAAATTACAGAAGATATGATAAGAAGAAGAGTTAGAGTAAGAGAGTGGGAAAAGACGAAAAGACTATATAAACGAGCTTCAAACTAAGAGGCTCGCTCATTCTGTTGAAACTGCCCACCAAGTCAGTTTCGCTGGTGCACAATAGTAAAGAAATTTCTAACAAAATTCAAGGATTTGATATTAAATCTCAGGAGTTTAAAGAAAAAGGGTGTGAGTTAGCCCTATAAATTGATTCAAATATTGCAAAATAGAAAACACAATACAAGTGAGTGCAAGGAATCATATAAAGATTAAGAGCGGACAGATTAAACCGTATGAGGAAAATAGAAAATATTCTGAAGAAAACAGAATAAAAAAAAAAGAAAGTTGGTGACGTTAAAATAAATAATTAAGGTTTATTTTAGGAGAATTAAGAAAATAGGATAAGACGGTTTAGGTAGAATAATTAGAAGTAAGTGCAGATAGTTATAAGAAGTATTGTGACCGCAGCGTGTCGATACATTTGAAAGACTTGTTTACGGTACCTAGAAGTTTTTAATTTAGAAACTTGGAGAAAAGTAAAGGCGGAACAACATTGAGAAAGGAAATGGAATGACAAACAATAGTTAGAAAAATTATAACATAAAGACTTGATACGGTCAACTTGAGACTCTTGGTAAATCAATTACCGCATCAAGAAGCAAGAGGGCTTTGGAGTCGAAATTTGCAAGGAAGCTAGGAAAATTATTTAATAGATAGAATTAGGAGGGCATTAGTCAGCCCGACCAATAGAAACTAGATTCAGAATTTTAAAATAATTAGGAAAATAATTAGGGTAGAAACAATTTCAAGAGTTTTGCTCAAGCGCGTCGCATGAAAACGACACCACTCAACCGATAGAGAGAAGGAGAGAAAAATAAATTCCAAGACCAACTCACCAAGAGCGAAGAATAACCGCAACATCCAGGTCCAACGCCGAAGATTTCTTGAGAAATCCAATCCTTAATCGTTAATAATTATGAGTCACTAAAAGATTGTGTAACGGGAACTGTCATCATTCGACACACAAAGTACACTCTCCGCGAACCAGAACCACTGTCATCATTACAAAACACACTGGGAATATCACGGGAGCGGCACGAGTAGAACAAACTTATGACCCGAACGCGAAATAACACACAAGGAAAAGTATTTAAATTATTTAACGAAACAACGCGGAGACGGACATAGACCCGGCGTCCATGCCAGCTGACCGACGCGCCAGCAACAGCGTCTCAAGCCCAGAAGACCGCGCGTCAGCACCCCGGCGGGAAAAAGATCAAGACGGCTGAGCTCGATACTGCCTAGTTGGGATATCCACCGCCCAGCGCGGAAATCGGAATCCGACCACTACGGATAAAGAAGAGCGTGGAACCATCAGAGCGATTGAACACCACTGATAAATTGTACGGCTAAAGGCGCCAAAAAGCCTCACAACACAGAATTCTATGAAAATTATTGAATAAATCCTATTTTTACCTCCTATAGAAGTCTGCAATTAATTATCTTCGTGTTCGAGCCCGAATTCTTCCCCTCAGAAGAATAAAATTTAATGCTAACGAGAAAATACCGTTACAGTATCCATATCGATGAGTGTCTATCAAAACCAATCAGCTAACACTTAAATAAGCTTATACTGCGGTGGCGGCCACGCGGCATCAGCTATTTCGCGGCTTAGACGACCTGATCAGGTGCGGCGCATCTGTACTAGCTGATGAGGCGCGTGACCGTAGTATAAGCTGATGTTTACTCCGTATGTAAATGAAATAATGATAGTTTTTTTATTTCTCATAAATAGAGCAATATTTCCATTTCACTATTCATACAGCTCTGTGCCAAATTTACGAATCATGTAATTCTAAACAGCAATATTATATGCACGGACATAGCACGAGAAAGTCGGAATAAAAGAGACACTCGATAAGAAAGACGGGACAAAAAGAATCAACGATGGGAAGGTCGGATCAAAAAGGAACGGTAAAGAGATAGCAGCTACTGCTACGAATAGCAGCACAAAAAGAATGAGCAGACAACGGTTTTATACATAAGAAATCAATATTTCTATTTTTTAAATGTATTGTACATTGTAAATACGATCTATGATGTTAGACAAAAAGATTATTTTTAAATACCGCGAATTCACCTATAAAACTATAATTTTTTTGCGTTATACTAATTAGCATATTTCACAATAGCCATACGGCACAGTAGAATACTTCCCCTGCCGCTTTCACTTCGTGTTAAAAGGTTCGCACGATTTCGTTTATTTACGCGACTCTACCTGATGAAATTCCGTCCGTCGAATTTATATGTATTGCGTCATAATTTACGTGACGGCTATTCGCAAAGTTTAGCGTGATACTCTTTATTTTATAATACATTTCTCAATAATCGCACCAGCGGGTTTACGAACAAGGTATGCGTAACATTTTGGTCCTCCCAAAACGAACGAACTTATATAACTTCCCGGCCCGTATTCGCTTCGTTCATCCATGAGATCCCTCAGAAATTGACCGATCGGCTCATACTCGTTGCAACCGGGGCCACACACGTAAATACATGAGTCCGTATCGCAGTACATGTTCGCCTCGCGAGACTCTGAAGATAACTGTATAGTTTTAGGAGAGCCTGTGCCGTTGTGTATTCTACAATCACGGCGTTCGATGTCGGGGATGGTTGGATAGCATCGCAGATGGTTACATAGTTCACATACATGATCTTGTGATTAACCAGTAGCATTCCCGTCACCTCAATCTCCGGACACGTTTGTAAATTCATTAGCTCCGAGCGCGTGAAAACGATAACGGTATTCGCGAGATTCTCGCGTTAACAAAACTTTCCCCAGAATGAATTAAGCGCCAATTTTGTGAGCAATCGTAAACCCGGACCTGGCTGCAGGGAACTTCGCTCGAGATATATATCCTCAGACTCCTCGTACAGCGCTATGAAACGCTCTATTGCTTCCTCGTCATCGTTAAACTTTACTGGCGGTCCACTCGCCTCCTGTTTTATTCTTCGGAACGTCAGCAAATTAACCACCTCGTCGCGTTATCGAGTCATACTGCGAAGCAATGTATTGCCAAATTTAATTGATACACGTCACCTTACATCCGAGCGAGAATGCTTTTCTCTGCACGCCCACGACCCATGTGCCGTCAAACGCTCCCTCAATCGTGTCATCGTGTGTGCAGCCCGCGGATGTGTCTATGTCTGTACAGCATGTTCTACACAGGGGGAACAGTAGTTTCCCATGCATGCAAACAGGCAGTACGGGCAGACACAAATCGCGCCGTGCTACTATGGTACACTTCACGAGACCCTCGACGACGTTAAATAGTTTTCAACTCCTATGAGTTCTCGAGACTCGTCACCTACGTACAATTTCAGATGTCCAACTTGATATTTTCCACTCTTACACACCCATAGATACAGCGAGCGCACATCCACATAGCGTGATGGCTTCCCATTCGCGACGTCGTGTCGACTCACAAAATTTTTCGTTTAACCGCCAAAGAATGCATTGCGTGGTTCGAGAGGCGTCTGCTTGACCATGGCGTGGTTTTTCAGGTATAACAACATTTCCTCGTTATTCTCGAGTATTCTGTCAAAATCGCATTCCCATATCTCGTCTAGAGTGTACCCTCTCGATCGGATTCGCCCGGAAATAAGAACGGTACGCTCGTATCGCTTATCCATTGGATCACCGAATTTCGTTCTAGCATCTCTATTCACGCGATAACACTGCAGACTTCCATGTCAAAAGTAGCCGTGAAATTGAAGAATGTGATGGACCCCTGCCTCCACGTAGCATCTGTCGACCGCCGGTAGGCCGGTCAGAGCGCGATACTCTCTCGTGCGTCCAGCATGAGCGATAACACAGTTGCGCTCCTACTCGATCCATACGAGCTATACGACGGCATTGCGCGATAGCTTATCGCTATATCGTCAGGATCGATGTCACGAGCTGGTCGAAATGATAACCATACAGGTCCTTGGGCAAAAGGCGGCACGCTCAGAGTCATACCCACATAGTCATGTCCCTCGTTCGATTCTGTAGGACGAGTGAGAACATCTCGTACACCGCCCTCGAACCAAGTCAGATGATCAATACCATCCGGTGGCTGACGAAAATAAAAATCTGTCTCCCGACCCTGCATCCTAAAGTGTGGAAAATATCGGCTCTGCTCATTGTTGATACCGAAGTGTTCATCAGGAAGTAAAACATCACCTCCCCGTGTAGCAGTCCTTCCACCGCCAGTCTGTTCACCTGCAAGCATATATGGTATAAACCATTTATTAGAATTTTTTATTGTATTTTATTTAATTTGTTGTATGTGACTAGCTATATACTATGTATCTACATTGTGTAACGGAAGAATTACGAATTTATATTTGCTTCTAATCCTCAAAATCCTCGACTGCACCCGGAAACCGTCGACGCATTTCGTAAACCAACTCGGTTGCCGGCGGTCCCTGCACAGTGAATGGTGCAAAGCGAAAAACGCTGGGTTCCGACTCGTACCGTGTTTTTTATATTTACTGTTATTATCCCCGTATATTTTTATTTTTGCTAGCGTCATTGTATTATAAAAGCTTACCTGAATCTACCGGGTCCTCCTCTTCCTCCTTATCATATACCTCCTCGTCATTCTTATCGTCCTCCGCCTCCTCCTCCACCCTTTTTTCTTTTTCTTCTTATTCTTCTTCTTCCTCGTCGTCTGTATTCCTATTGGTATCATCACTTGAACTGTATTGATGCGAAGGACCTGCGACGGATCGATCTGATTCTCTCGCCGGACCGACCCTGAAAAGACCGTTTGTTGGTTTATATCCTCAGAACGGCTAGATAACATTTATCCAATGATTTCCTGCGGCGCTGTCACCATCGTTATCCCTGCTATGATCACTTGATTTGTTCTACCCTCCTCATTGAAATCATATGTGTCGAATCCCATTTCTTTTACTTCATACCGTCGAACTATATAAAAATTTTGTGAAATAAAGGATATATAATAAAAGTAAATAACGCAATATATTACTTACATCTTTCACGGAGTATGAGCTGCCAAGCAGGCTCATTCAGCCACCGGCGTCGACAAATAACACCCACCACCGAATCAATAATTATTTGATTATCAAACAGTCCAATATTATGCGCGTCAACTGAACCGCACTGATGACACTCACACAGCATACCACGAAACTTACGAACAACCGCTTGCGTCAGATGTTCCCATAGTGTGATCTGTAAATTTCATCTCCCCCATCGCGAACTCAACGATGGCCTACGCTTCAATATAAATTCTATCAATTTTCTTATCAATGAACGTTTAACCACTCTGACCATGATTGTGCTGTTAGAGTAGTAGTAACCACAGTAAATCAGACAATTAACTAGTGATTTTTCAAAGCGGCACGCTTTTATATATATTCCTTTAATATGCTCTTTCTCTCTTTCTCTCTCTGCATATACTACAGCGATGTAATGAATACGACTAACCAAGAAGATAGCCGCACACGATCGGTTTACAAAAGCAAAATCCATGAAAATATTTAGCGGTGGTGATGTAGATGTAAGACCCCATCATGTACTTAGTTATCGGGTTTCACCGACGAATGTCATATTGTTTTTATCTACTTTCAAGGCACTTGGCCATGCAGAAAATCATCAAATTTTGTCGATAAATATTATTTAGTTATCATGCCACATCTTATCTGCATGTGAAGGTATGATTATGCACATACGTGTGCGAGAGTATGCAAGTGATTTGGGATATATTTGCTGCTGCTGTTACTGAGCTGTTAAGGAGAATGCGATAGATATCAAAGGATATTGGTGAGCCATTTTTAGTCGATTTACAGTATTAGTAATGATTTAGTAATGATTTACAGCAGGGGTCTCCAAACTACGGCCCGAGGGCCACATTCGGCCCGCGGACAGATTTTGGACTATTTCACTTTTTACCACCGGCAACAATGATAATATGGTTTTGGCCCTTGGAACTTACTGGAGTAATCAGTATGGCCCTAAGGCTGGAAAGTTTAGAGACCCCTGATTTACAGTATGAAAAGAAGTGGCGATGCAATTAGACGGTCGGGGTAATCTGTTGTAACGGTAAATTTGTGCCTCAACGCACCACGTTACCTATAGCTGGCCCAAGCTATTTTTCCTTCCTTTTATTTTCTCTTACGAGTTGGGCGCCAGGCGCTTACGCGCCGGAAGGAAAAATAACGAGATGGTAGGCCAGACTCAACCCAGGCTAGCTACAGCTGTTCCAGGCAGAGTGGGTGGTTCGGACTGTCAAGTAACTTATTAGTCCAAGATAACATATGAATAAAGTCAATTAATTAAGATAATTCCTTAGAATTACTGAACCGAGTCCAATAATAAGGCATTGTTAATAAATACCAAACTCAAGCAATAAGCAATATTTAGCTAAATAAATATTACATAAATAAATAAAATAACAACCGTAAATAATTCAAACAACCACAGCAAGTACGGGACTTACAAACTTCTTTATTTCTGGCAACCTGATGATCATTTCCAATAAACAACAATTTCGAATTCAAATAAAATGTCCCGTAAAATCAGTCTCTTGTGTTAACAATTTTCTAACTTTAGTTAGGTTTCCTAGTTTTAATCTTTACTTCAACGGCAGCAGTTATCCCACGCTCTCACTCACTCTCATACACTGTATAGGTCATATAGCCGATCTCGCTTGCCTCTATTCTCTTATAATATTCCTCGATAAATTTCCAATGCTCGGTGGTCCCTGTTCACGGTCTGCGATACGGCCTATCTCGAGCTAATCCCACATACTTCCAAACAAAACCGAAACCAAAACAACGGGACGTCGAGAGGTCACGTACGCGAAGCGACCCACGGCCTGCTACTACAATTTCGAATAATGTATGCCGTGTAAAAGTCAAACCACCGAGACTTTCTGCGGTCCGTCAGATGCCAAGTAATGAATAAATAATGGTTGGTAATTCAATAATAACGAAGAATGATAATAATATCAGGGGTACAAATTGAAAATGCGGGTTTGATAACAGATGGCGTTACTAACGCTATACGCATCAGGCAGTACTGTGACTATGTTCATGTCAAAGCTACGTCTTATAGCTTTAATTTTCAGTATGTGTCAATTTGTCGCAGTGTCAAATTCATAGTTTTTTTGAGCTCTCAATATGTCGAGTTTCGTGCCAACAAAACAGCATTTGCGGGAAGTTTTAATTTACTTCTTTAATTTGAAGAAAAGTGCTGCTGAAGCACATCGATTGGTCTCCGAGGCTTATCCGAGTCATGTTCCATCGGTTTCAACGTGCGAGAGATGGTTTGTGCGGTTTAGAAGTGGTGATTTTGATGTTGAGGACAAAGAGCGGCCGGGCCAAGTGAAAAAGTTTGAGAATGCTGAATTGGAGGCAATACTCAATGAAGACTCGTGTCAAACTCAACAAGAGCTCGCAGATTCATTGGGAGTGACACAACAAGCCATTTCCCATCGTATAAAAGCCCTCGGAATGATCCAAAAGCAAGGACATTGGGTGCCGTATGAGCTGAAGCCGAGAGACGTCGAGCGCCGTTTTTTTGCATGCGAACTGCTGCTCGAACGGCAAAAACGGAAGGGTTTTTTGCATCGCATTGTCACTGGTGATGAAAAGTGGATCCATTACGATAACCCGAAGCGCAAAAAATCATATGGTTACCCCGGCCATGCATCATCATCGACGGCCAAACCAAATATTCACGGCGCCAAGCTCATGCTCTGTATTTGGTGGGACCAGCTGGGTGTGGTGTATTATGAGCTATTGAAATCGAACGAAACCATCACAGGAGCACTATACCGAACTCAATTGATGCGTTTGAGCCGCGCACTCAAAGAAAAACGACCACAATACGAGCAAAGACACGACAAAGTAATTTTGCAACATGACAACGCTCGGCCACATGTTGCAGCGCCGGTCAAAACATACCTACAAACGCTGAAATGGGAAGTCTTACCCCACCCGCCGTATAGCCCAGATATTGCTCCTTCCGATTACCACCTTTTCCGATCGATGACACATGGCCTAGCTGACCAGCGCTTCCATTCTTACGAAGAAGCCCAAAAATGGGTCGATGACTGGATAGCAGCCAAGCCGGCCGAATTTTTTCGCGACGGTATCCGTAAATTGCCAGAAAGATGGGAAAAAGTTGTGGCTAGCGATGGACAATACTTTGAATAATTCATTTGTTACCATTTTTTCAGAATAAACGTTCAAAAATAGAAAAAAATCCCGCATTTTCAATTTGTACTCCTGATAATGAAATAATTAATAATAATCTCGATCAATCCCTCGTCGGTTGAATAAAATATGACAAATAACTAACCAATGAAATAATAAATAAATAACCAAATAAATAAAACAATAAATAGACAAAACAATAAATAAATAAAATAATAAATAAATAAATAAATAAAACAGAGAAACGTCAATTGATTTGAATGATGCGCGACGCGGTCTATAACGTGCCAGTCCCTCTTACATCAATTTCACAACGGGACGACGTACTAACGCGCGCACGACCTTCTAAATCGAGACAAAAGAAAACTCAAATTAACTCATCCGAATCAGAGTCTATAATCTGGCCAAAACCGGTGACACGGTCTATTCCGTTCAGATCCCACACATAACCAATTAACAAATTCAAAACACTCCGGGATAACGGCCCAACGCGCGCACGGTTTAACTATAAAACAATTAATTAATTTAGTGACTTTTCCCCGGTTTCTATACGTTACACGATCTCGCGGTTATATGCTACCGACGCCGCAGTTCCCGATACAAATTAATACTCTGCACGTAGTGTACGAGAGTCGCAGGGGTGACCAATTTCGATAAATAATGTCCAATAAATCGAATGACAGAATAATAAAACAATAGCGAAAGACCGTGGAAGGAAGAAGAGCTCACCGCGACGATGCTGGTGCGAAAATCCTTGAAATCCAGGAGAAAAATCTCGAATATCCTTCAATCCTCTCCTCTCCAGTCGGGATAATATGTCGGAAAGTGTTAATCTTGGGCAAGCTGACTTAGGGCCCCACCAGGAAGCGATCGTCTCCTTGGTCTGTCCGGTCGTATCGTAACAGCCATGAAGCGGGACAGAGATATGCTAGTACTAGACGCAACGTCCTGCTCGCTCGACAGTCCCCGGGAAAAAGCCCCGAGGTCCTGCCGGCACGCGTGCCCGTAACTTATGATCCCCACTTAATGCTAAACTCGGTTAATTGGGGGAACCGGTGTCGTACGCTGACCACGACTAGCGCCTCAGCTGGCCGATGTATAAATTAGCGACAGACAATACCAGCGTTGCGTAGTCCCGCAGATGATCCCTTGAGATATATACGTTGCCGTGGGCCGACGGCGGCTGAGAATAGAAAGCCGCGTATCCTCCAGTACGTCGAGCGGGACAATGATACAACTCGACCGGGAAAGGTGTGAAATGTCGGTCCAGAGAAGAAGGCCGAATCCCGAAGCTCCCCTCTTCTCGGTACTCTCCCATCGTCCCTCCGGTCGTATCAATTGCATTATGTATAAAAAGAAATAAGACAAGAAAAAAAAATAAAATAAAGAATAAATAAAATACGCAAATCATCCCCTGCAGCCCTGAGCGATCGTGCTGGTAACCGTTGAGCGAGGAGGACGCAGCTCCAATATTCTGCCACGTTACAACACTCCCTCCCTTAGACACGGCCGCCCTCGGCCGGAAACTCATCCTCCCCTCCTTTGGTCTTTGGAGAATTAAATTCCGGTCACCCGTCCGACCTCGGTACCTCACGATTTCACAGGCTTGCACGGGTTTATTCAAACGGCGAACGGCTCCTGATTCCCGCTCTTCTCGGTTGGCGCCGCTATTCCCACACCCCCACCGTGGACTCCTATACCCCAGAATCCAGGAAAGACATGCAAGGAAGTGGGACGTCCCTACCCAATAACCAACTCCGCCATCATAGACCCCTTTTTTTTTTCCGAAACCGGGACTTTTTATTCATTCACATCTTGGCGTTTCCGTTTATATTCCGCGGCCATCTTGGCCCAGCCCCTCATTGGGTCCCGATCCGCCTGACCCTGGGGTGATGAGTACATTGGTCCGCATACGGGACACGTCCGGACCGTCACCCCCTGACGGCCGCAGGAAAAGCACCGCCGCATGGCGGAAAGCGGTTCCCGGCACACCACCATCTGGTGGCCCCTCAGCCCGCACCGGCGACACGTCCTTTGCGGGCCCCCGTCCACGGGAGGCGGACGTCTAACTACCCGCTGGTGGTGCTCCCCCAGAGGGACAGGGCCCGGCCTCGAGAGGGTCTCCGATCCCCCTCTCTTAACCGCCGCCCCGCGCCCCCTGCTGGCGACGTAGCCAGCGGTGAAACCGATCGGTGCCAACTCCACCGCCAGCCACCACCGAACCTTCTTGAGCACCCCCAGCGCCCTCTCCACCTCCTCTTTCGGGAGAGGGGGTGGAGAGGCCCCGGTCTCCAGGTTCGGGGCTACCAGGTTCGAGAGAACCCGGCACTCCCGAACCCAGAGCCACAGGTCCTCGCCTCCCGTCGGCGCGAGACCCACACAACGCCCCTCGAAATCCTCCACCAGGAGACGGAGCTGCTGTAGGGGTTCCATCTAAAATAACAGAGGAGGTACGGGACCGGTAAGGCTTCAGGTAATCAATTGAAACTTTCCGAATCATACCCCCCTCACGATCTCTCAGCTCGTAAACCCTAGGTGACAGAACTCGACTGATACGGTATGGCCCCTGAAATTTGGGAGCCAGTTTGGCCGCCACGTTCTGCGACGCTGAGGACAGCACCCGCTGTCGGCGCAGTACTTCATCCCCCACCTTGAAGGTGGCGGGACTACGATGCTTGTTGTATTGGAGAGACTGCCTCCGATAGGCTTCCTCGAGGTCATGTTGTACCTTGTCTCTGAGAGGTTGCAATTGGTCCATCCGGGCCGACCACTCATGGGGGTCGGTGGCCCTCACCTCCTTTTCTCCTGGGATCCTCCGAACGAACCGGTGAGGCCGCGGCATCCTGCCGAAATTAAAAAACGCGGGACTCGTGTCTATAGAGGAGTGGTAAGCGGTGTTGTACGCAAAACGAAACTCGGCCAAATGCAGGTCCCACTCTCGGTGATCGTTCTCCAAGAACGCCACTATCATGGTCTTGAGGACCCGGTTCACCCGTTCGACGGGGTTGGCCTGAGGATGGTACGGTGGGGTGGTAGTATGGAAAATACCATACTCGGCCACTACCTGTCGTAAGTTGGTGTTGACAAACTCCGTCCCGTTATCTGTCAGGAGCACCTCCGGAACTCCCCATTGGGAAAACACCAGTTCTTCTAAGGCTTCCCGGATCTTCTTTCCCGTAGCCTTCCTTAACGGACAGCACTCCACCCATTTGGTAAATAGGTCCTGGATTACCAGAACGTAGGCAAACCCAGACCGACTGGGTGGAAAGGGTCCCATGATGTCCGCTGCCACGACGGTCCAAGGTTCTTCAACAACCCGACGGCCCATCAATCCCATCGGTGGCCCCTGTCGGGACTTCGTACGCTGACAGGTGTCACAGTGTTGGACGTATCTAGCGACGTCTCGATACAAGCCAGGCCAGTAATATGAATTTACTACTCTCTTGAAGGTCTTGTCAATCCCAAGATGACCCGCCTGCGGGACATCGTGGTTCTCATAGAGAATCGCTGGTCTCTGGTGTCGCGGGACCACTAGTTTCCAGACGGTGTCCGGCGAGTCGAGACGGGACATTCTCCGTCGCAGGAATAATTTCTCATCCCGGAATTTCCAGTCGTGATAGCGTGCTGGATTCCCCCGTACGTCCTTCACTCGTGCCTCATACCAAGGATCTCTCTCCCCCGTAGGCAACGTGAGTAACATATTAACAGAAGCTCGAGGTAGCAACCCTGCCACGTTAGGCCAGTCATCTTCTTCGGTATCGTCTCCAGAAGGAGTAGATTCAAACATTCGGGACAGAGCATCGGGCAATTGATTTTGTGAGCCCTTCCGATGTAACACATCGAAGTCCGAATTCATCAGTTTCCATGTCCATCGGGCTACTCTCCCCTTGGGTTCCTTCTGGGACAGCAACCACTTCAAACTCGCGTGATCGGTGATAACTGTGAAACGATACCCATTCAGATAGGGTTTAAATTTTTCAACTGACCATAGGATCGCCAGGCATTCCAACTCCCGTACGTCGTAGTTACGTTCCGCACTGGTCAAGCTACGGCTCGCGTAGGCAATCGGATGTTCTGCACCATCGGGTTCTTGAGTGAGCACCGCTCCCAACCCGGTTAAGCTTGCGTCCGTCTGCAGCGTGAACTTTTTAGTATAGTCGGGGCGTGCCAATACCGGCGCCTCAGTTAATGCTTTCTTAAGGTGGTCGAAAGCTCTCTATTGCTCCTGGCCCCAGAACCATTCTTGTCGCTTACGTGTGAGCTTGGTGATAGGCTCCGCTACTTTCGCGCACTCGGGAATAAATCGTCGGTACCATGAAGTAGCTCCCAGGAACTGTCGGACTTGTTTAACCGTCCTCGGGGCTGGGATCTCCAGGATAGCTGATGTTTTATCCGGATCAACCAACATACCCTCGCGGTTTATCAAGAAGCCTAAGTACTTCAATTCTTTTCGACAGAATTCACATTTCTCGGGGTTGATCAGCAACCCCGCTGCCATGATCTTCTCGAAAACACGTCTCAGCCATTCCAGATGCTCCTCAAACGTGTCGGTGGCAATGACGATATCGTCCAGATAGGCAAACGCGTGGGGTTGCATATCGGGACTAATAACCCGATCTAATAATCTCTGAAATGTAGCGGGAGCGGTGGTCAGCCCGTACGGCATCCTCTTGAACTGGAACAGTCCCCTATGGGCACTGTAAATGCTGTGATTTCTCGAGACTCCCGGTCCAGCGGGATCTGATGGAAGGCCTGACTCAGGTCTAGTGTAGAAATGTACTTGGCCGACCTTAAACAATCCAATATATGGCTCATGTACGGCATTGGGTATGCGTCTTTTTTCGAGACCTCGTTCACCTTACGGAAATCCAAGCAGAACCGGAAGGTGCCATTCGGTTTTGCAGCCATTACAATAGGGGTGCTCCATTCGCTGGTGGAAGGCTCGATGACATCTGCCTCCAGCATACGGTCCACTTCCTGATCCATCGCTTCCCTCATAACGGGAGTGAATGGATACCATCGCTGTTTGATGGGTCTGGCATCACCAACATCAATATGGTGGACTACCAGATTGGTGACCCCGGGAGCTGATCTCTATTTTGGAACTTGGATGGCTAGGAACTCCTCTAACCGAACGGTTTCGGCCTCTGTCAGGTCCGTAATTGGCATCATAGTGTTGTCATTTCCTATCACCTCTACCGGCTCGAAGTCGAACTCGGTGGTTTCTCCGCTAAAGAACCACTTGCGCCTCCTAAGGTCGACTCCAATCCCGAGTAGGAAAAGAGAGTCGAGGCCCAATAGCAACGAGACCGGGAGGTCGGGATAGACTCTTGCCGTGAGCCTACTCCAACGACCCTCCAATGTTGCGTCGAACTCGACTTCCTCCGTGCACGTAATCTGCTGTCCATTGGCGATGGTGCTATGGTGGTTGGAGGTTGGTCGTTGAGAATATCCCAACTCCGCCATCTCCAACAGTCCCTCCGCGCTGAGATAGGAGCTAGTTGCCCCGCAATCCACCAACGCGGGCATTGGTCGCCCACAAATCTCCAGCCGGATAACCAGGATCTGCCAGGCTCGGCTGTTGTCTCCGATTGGACTACACAGATATCCTGGGATAGTCAATGGGGAATTTTGTTGGATCGAGGAAGTCACTTCTCCCCTTACTGGTGACCTCCATATCCGTTTCCCGTACAGTTGAAGGCCTGTTGCCGACCCCTGGTTTTCCCTCGGTACGGCTGGTTCCTGCAGGAATGGGTTGGTGCTGGTGGCGGTTACCTCTGGTACTGGAGCCCTCTCCGGTCGTAAAGCTGGTCGGGACGGCCGTGGTACGTACTGGCCCCGGTAACCCCCTGCCGAGCCTCCTCTTGGCTGACTCACAGAGTTGGCCTGGTGAGGCGAGGCGGACGTAACATTCCTCGACTGCCCACTCACAAAAGGGTTGATGAACCCCCGGGAAGCCAGGTCCTCGCCCGTGGGTGCTGGACTCGGGTCCACCATTCCAAAGGTGACGCGGTTCCTTGCCCTTACCGGTGGATGATACGCAAACTCCGGGAGCATCGACCTCTCAGGAGCTGGGGGTGCATGGTATGCGCTGGCAGCAGAGTAGCTACACTCCACTCGGATGGCCGTTCTTTCCAAACCCTTTAAGTCCATGGTGTCGGTGAGGGTTATCGCTACCTGGAGTCTAGGCAGCAGGTTTCGAAAGGTGATCTTCACCTGTTCCTCTGTTGAGAACGGTGGAACGACTCTAATGAACAGGTTTCACATGCATGTGAAAAAATCTGCCACCCGTTCCTCTGCTCCCTGCGTTCGTGTTCGGATTTGCTCACGCAGCGAGAATTGGAAATCCGGATCCCCAAAACGCTGTTGGAAAGCCTCCTTGCATTGTTCCCATGAAGACCACCGGGAACGTTCCAACTTAACCCAGTGATATGCTATCCCCTTGACGAACAAGGGTAGACAATTCATCATATCCTGGTCCGAAATGGCCACCAGGCCTCGACTATCCTCAACGCGTGCCAGAAATTCATCAACCTCCTCGTCTGGTTTTCCGGAAAACGAAACATTCCACTTTCTCAAAATGTCGCACGCGGTGATTGCCGATGTCGAATGACGGGAATGCGGATGATTCGTTCCGACCGGGGACGAATGATGGAAAGGATTCGTAATCATTGCGTGATCATGTTCAACGGGTGCCGATGGGATGGCATCATTCGGTGGCGGGGGGTTGTCTTCTTCCTGTACCGTGACTAACCCGGTGGCGGAATCGTTGGGATTAGCCAATATCCCCGAAAAATATAATCTTTCCCGCATAGCGGCGGAAGTACCCCCTATCGGCAACCCTCGGGAAGCTAATTCGGCTTTAACCTCATCCTCCGTAAGGGAGGCTATTTCCCCGGGAGTCCTGGATAAAACCATTTTTAACCCGCGAGGAGAGAGAAGGAAAATAAATAACTCAGTTGAGTAGATAAATTAATTGAATAAATAAATAAGTTAAATAAATAAATAAATAGATAAATAAATTAATGGATAAATCAATAAATAAATAAGTTCAATTAATCAATTAATTAAGAAAACTAAATAACTTAAGTGAGGAAAACTCATTAAATAAATAAACAAATAGATGGAAGAAAAACTTTTGAACCAATCCAGAAAGGTCACTCGGAAAAAAAATTAAACCGGTTATTTCCCTCTTCCCCGGATACGAGCTGAAAGATCGTGGTTCGCTCACAAATTGTAACTCCTGTGGAAGGGGAGAACGGAATAACACAAAAACAAAAAAACCAAATAATTCCAGTAAGGGAAAAAATATAATAACAAAGAAATAAATAAATAAATAGAGGTAATAAATAAATGAATAAATAAACAAAAGCGAAAAGAACAACAAATAGATAAACAATTAGACCAATAGAATAAAATAACCAGACTAAACAAATACATAACTAAAATTCATACGGAAAAAAAAAAAAATAAATAAACCAAAATAGATGAATTAATTAAATGAACAAATATCCTATCACGATATAACTAAAACACAAAGGTAAACGAACAAAAGGTAAATTAGCAGCAAGAAAAAATAAATAAAATTATTAAAAACCAATAAACAAAAATGAAAGAACAAACAAAAAAAAATAGATAGGACAAAAAAAACAAATAAACCAATAGCACAATAATGGAAACTATAGAAAATATAATAAACAAGGAAAACAGAAGTAAATAATCAATGGAAACAAAATAAGATAAATAAATAAATAAATAAACAAATGACTGCTAGGTAACTACAAAAAAAAATAATAAAACAGAACAAACGAGATTAATGAACAAAAAAACAGAAGAGCAATAACGAGGAGCGGCGAGTCCCTCCGGGATGGTGATAAAAGGCTAACCAGAGAAAAGGATAAATCACAAAAAAAAATTTATATTCACGTAGCGGGACGAGGCCCGGTCTACGATTTATTCAAAAAAATAATAATAATAATATTGAAAGATAAGAATAATAATAAATCCAATTACAAAAAAAAATAACAATAAATCAATGTTAATAATAAATTGAATGAGGAAAGAGGGAAAGAATAAAAAAAAATGAAATAAAAAAAATACATATATATAAAAGGTAATAATAATAATAAAATGATTAACTAATGAAGGTAATGGTTATAAAGACCACTCAATGAATAACTGTATCCAAGACCTACTATATTACAGAATTATTCCTTCTCTCTAGCTAACACAGACATAGACTCGGGACCCGCAAATTCGCTCAACTCTATATAATTTCAAATAATATTTCAGAGTATTATAATAAGCAAGAAATAATGTTACATTAGCCGGGAGTACCAGTGTCCAACATTGAAGACTGCTACTCACTCGGCGACACACAACAAAAAAACGTAAACACGGCCGGCCTCGAGCGCGGCACTAGACAATGCGAGCAAGCTTGGTCTACTGTGTGCCTCCCGAAGGCTTGCTACAGTGCGTAGCGGGATAACTGTACTGCCGAATTCTGTAACGTTAGCTATACTATCCCGCTTGATTATTTCAGATAATTTTGGATAGAATTTTCAAAAATCATAAAACACCATTACTAATGAGAGAGAAATGTCGATCTGAATGTAAAAAAAACCTGCTATGGTTGCGATCATCAATAATAATAAAAAAAAATAGTTATAGTAATAGTTATTAAAAGAATGGAAATTATTAAAGCACAAAATGAAATAAAATAAACTTGAATTAAAAGAAAGTTAATAAGTATAAAATTTTTTTTTTTTTTTTTTTTTTTTTCCAATAAAAATTTACAACTTGACAGTCGGGCCCCACGTTGGGCGCCAAATTTGTAACGGTAAATTTGTGCCTCAACGCACCACGTTACCTATAGCTGGCCCAAGCTATTTTTCCTTCCTTTTATTTTCTTTTTCTTTTTCCCGGGGACTGTCGAGCGAGCAGGACGTTGCGTCTAGTACTAGCATATCTCTGTCCCGCTTCATGGCTGTTACGATACGACCGGACAGACCAAGGAGACGATCGCTTCCTGGTGGGGCCCTAAGTCAGCTTGCCCAAGATTAACACTTTCCGACATATTATCCCGACTGGAGAGGAGAGGATTGAAGGATATTCGAGATTTTTCTCCTGGATTTCAAGGATTTTCGCACCAGCATCGTCCCGGTGAGCTCTTCTTCCTTCCACGGTCTTTCGCTATTGTTTTATTATTCTGTCATTCGATTTATTGGACATTATTTATCGAAATTGGTCACCCCTGCGACTCTCGTACACTACGTGCAGAGTATTAATTTGTATCGGGAACTGCGGCGTCGGTAGCATATAACCGCGAGATCGTGTAACGTATAGAAACCGGGGAAAAGTCACTAAATTAATTAATTGTTTTATAGTTAAATCGTGCGCGCGTTGGGCCGTTATCCCGGAGTGTTTTGAATTTGTTAATTGGTTATGTGTGGGATCTGAACGGAATAGACCGTGTCACCGGTTTTGGCCAGATTATAGACTCTGATTCGGATGAGTTAATTTGAGTTTTCTTTTGTCTCGATTTAGAAGGTCGTGCGCGCGTTAGTACGTCGCACAGTGGACGCAGAGCCCGAAATCGTGGCAGTAAATACAAATAACCTCCGATCGGAATGAAAATTGGTATGCAGGGGTTTTTAAGGTCGCTGATTACGAATCTGAAAGCTAAATTATTGTAAACAAAATGGCCGATCCAATATGGCGGACATGGATGTTAAAAAGGTGTCCGATCTTGACAAAAATTGGTATATGCGGGTTTTTAGGGTCGCTTATTACGAATCCGAAAGCCAAATTATTGTAAACAAAATGGCCGATCCAATATGGCGGACATGAATGTTAAAAAGGTGTCCGATCTTGACAAAAACTGCTATATGTGGGTTTTGAGGGTCGCTCATTACGAATCCATAAGCCAAATTATTGTAAACAAAATAGCTGATCCAATATGGCGGACAAGTATGTTAAAAAAAAATTAAAAATTTTCAAAAAAACTCCCTCCTGCCGTACCACTCAAAAAAGGATGAAATAATTTACTTATTTAGTATGACGTTTTCGTATACAATGATATATAACTTGCATTAGTTATTTGAATTTTAATTATTATAATTGAATTGAACAAAATTGATATACGCGGGTTGTGAAAGTGACTGATTGCGAATCAGAAAGCCAAACAATAACGTAGCGAAATTATCGTTCAAATTATCCTTTATAATAAGATATAATTCTTTCTTCGTCAAATGTACTCCTTCGTAATGGGACCCTGTAATAAAGACATAAAATTGTATAGAATTTGTGTTGAAGGATCAGATCAAAATTTTAATGAATTTTAATTATTGTAACAAATAAGTAGCCGCAATAATTATTCGTATTTTTTTTTGAAAAGTACATAAAAAACAACAGTTATGAAAAAAAAATTGAATTTAGACTATTATGAAAGAAGTTATGAGCAAAAAAACATAAACAAATATTTTTTGAACGGGTGACCAAAAACATCTTAAAATGTACCAGAAGCCGATTTTTGATGAGTACATGAAAATATGACAAAATCAAGGGAAAAAAAATTGAACTGTTCGATTTGGCGTGGAATGCCCCATATATACCTATATATATAATAAAAATGTATCAAATATAAATAAAATGTGACGATTCAAATTAATTACTTTAGTATATACTTACATATATATGTATTGTTGTATGTCTACAAAAATAGATATATAAATGATTTACTTGAATTTGTATTTTGTATATATATATGTATATATATATATATTATATATGGTATATGTATGGATATAGTTCTATTGCTCAAGTAGCAGCTGTTCAATGGCCCCATGGCATGGCGTATGGCGCCGCGCGCGCGTGCACGGTCGGCAACCGCCTGTTTTACGTTGCCAAAAACCATAACAGACAAAGTTAGGCAGCTCTAGGCAGCTAATTCCTGTTAATTTCGCAAGCTTATATAATAAACTAAAGGCCTAGACATTGGCTGTCGCAGAATATGGCAGAAAGTATAACTTTTCGGATAGTTGAAAATATAAGTTTACAAAATTCTTTCACTTTATTTATGCAGTAGTTTATACTACACTTCAATAATTTACATATTTATTTTAAACTCAACCAATGTAAAAATATCTTCTACATACCTCCAGAAGTCGTATCCATGTCTCCGGATTGATTTAAAACACTTCACTTTAAAGTTATCGATTTTATAAGTCACGGTAGTTTTCGCTCGTTCAGCGCGCGATGCGAACACTCGTCTCGAAGGCTAACTTCCAACTGACGCAGCGACGAAGGTATACGGTGAAAAAGGTTCCCCTTTTACAATTTAACGCAGCCATTAGTCCTCTACCTGACTGCCTGCTCAAATATCCCGATTGTAAAAATTTTTTTCTGACTTTTCTGCCACGATTTCGGGCTCTGCGTCTACTGTGCGTCATCCCGTTGTGAAATTGATGTAAGAGGGACTGGCACGTTATAGACCGCGTCGCGCATCATTCAAATCAATTGACGTTTCTCTGTTTTATTTATTTATTTATTTATTATTTTATTTATTTATTGTTTTGTCTATTTATTGTTTTATTTATTTGGTTATTTATTTATTATTTCATTGGTTAGTTATTTGTCATATTTTATTCAACCGACGAGGGATTGATCGAGATTATTATTAATTATTTTATTATTATTATCATTCTTCATTATTATTGAATTACCAACCATTATTTATTCATTATTTGGCATCTGACGGACCGCAGAAAGTCTCGGTGGTTTGACTTTTACACGGCATACATTATTCGAAATTGTAGTAGCAGGCCGTGGGTCGCTTCGCGTACGTGACCTCTCGACGTCCCGTTGTTTTGGTTTCGGTTTTGTTTGGAAGTATGTGGGATTAGCTCGAGATAGGCCGTATCGCAGACCGTGAACAGGGACCACCGCGCATTGGAAATTTATCGAGGAATATTATAAGAGAATAGAGGCAAGCGAGATCGGCTATATGACCTATACAGTGTATGAGAGTGAGTGAGAGCGTGGGATAACTGCTGCCGTTGAAGTAAAGATTAAAACTAGGAAACCTAACTAAAGTTAGAAAATTGTTAACACAAGAGACTGATTTTACGGGACATTTTATTTGAATTCGAAATTGTTGTTTATTGGAAATGATCATCAGGTTGCCAGAAATAAAGAAGTTTGTAAGTCCCGTACTTGCCGTGGTTGTTTGAATTATTTACGGTTGTTATTTTATTTATTTATGTAATATTTATTTAGCTAAATATTGCTTATTGTTTGAGTTTGGTATTTATTAACAATGCCTTATTATTGGACTCGGTTCAGTAATTCTAAGGAATTATCTTAATTAATTGACTTTATTCATATGTTATCTTGGACTAATAAGTGACTTGACAGTCCGAACCACCCACTCTGCCTGGAACAGCTGTAGCTAGCCTGGGTTGAGTCTGGCCTACCATCTCGTTATTTTTCCTTCCGGCGCGTAAGCGCCTGGCGCCCAACTCGTGAGAGAAAATAAAAGGAAGGAAAAATAGCTTGGGCCAGCTATAGGTAACGTGGTGCGTTGAGGCACAAATT
The DNA here is from genome assembly GCA_963942595.1 of Cylloceria caligata. Taxonomy (NCBI): domain Eukaryota; kingdom Metazoa; phylum Arthropoda; class Insecta; order Hymenoptera; family Ichneumonidae; genus Cylloceria; species Cylloceria caligata. Next base: position 51,647,537 of record OZ012703.1, read on the forward strand.
TACCGTTACAAATCTGTATAAAACGGAGTATGAACACCGCCGATGATTCATTCGAAAAGTTACCGTCTACGAGAGAGCAATAAAAATGGCAAATAACGGTGCTACATCTAACACGATATCGCTATATATATCGAACCCCGTTATGTACGGTTTAAATAAATCATTCGATAAATTAATCGTCGCCGCGCTCAAGTTGAACTCTGCGTGTCTTACACCAGTGGTGAAAATATTGTCGAATACTTTTACCGGAATCACACTTAGTGCGAGTTAGTACGAGTGGCGAGTGTTTAAAAGTGATTTTTATCGCGTACGACGGTATATCGAAGCTCATGGGGCTGATGCCGAGAAAATGTGTAATACCCGCATAGAGCACACAGCGCATTACACACTTCTAACCTCGTGTTACCAGCGCAGAGCTCTCTCTTTTGGTAAAATAAGCGGTAGTGCTAATGAGGAATACGAGAATCCAGAGGAATCTGGAGAATCGAAACGGTAACGCTTCCGAAAATACTCTCCAAACATCGTTCTGTAGCGGCCGGCGTTTGATATGCTCGTCGAAATAAGTGGAAGAATTGCTATTCATATACTCTGAGAACGGAAGTGAAACGATTCAGCGATGTATGAACGAGGTGGTATCGTATATCCGTGAAAAGATAAGTGTGAGTGAAACGCCTCGTGCAACAGCGTACGAGTTTATCTGTTCCAAGGAATTCTGTCAAGAAGTGCTCGAGCACATCACGACCTTGTTAGCGTTGAAGGATACGGAACTTATGAAAATTATTTTTCCCGAAATAATTGTGCTGTACCATGGTCGTATCGCTGATCATGCATCGTTGCGTTGCGAACGCAATAATTCTCCGTGGGTGCAGCTATTGGTGATTAAGACACAGTTGTAAATAATTGTATATAGTGTTAATTTCGCTCGAGATATTATTAAGTATACTCTGAGGCCAGTCATAGAGAGAGCGAGAGAGAGAGAGAGAGAGAGAAATTGGAGCTGTCACAGTCCTAAAACCGAAGCATCAAAAAATTAGGGAACTACGTTAGATTAAAAATTAAATCCTAAAATGATGTAGAGGGGAATGAGGCAAGGGGACAGGCTATAAAAGAGCCTGCGGGAGAGAAAAGAGGGTCTTATGTAGATTTCGCTGAGAAGGATACTGCTCTTGCAGTCAGAAATTTTTATTAAGTGCTTGTTAACTAGATACGTATCTTTGGAGTTCGGTGACATTAAGTGCCTTTCATGGGCATCTCGCGATCTGATTTTACGTGTTCGCAACTGAATTTTCTTTGCATCAAAGTTTTCGAAGGAGCTAATAAAAAGTGAGTCAGTGCTGTAACATAGTTACAAGCATGAGCGTAGGAATAAATGCAGCAATTATGATCGTGCAGTATAATAGAGTTATACTCTCTAGTCCACGTTATTAGGTCGAACGGTTATAAGAGCCGGTATAAATTTCGAGGATGTAAAAACACCTGAGCGACAGACTCGGTACAAATGTACCGAGGTTCGCGGGCAATAGGCCATCGAACTCGCGTGAAAAACATGCTACGTCACGCCATCGGAATTCCCTCGCTGACATAACAGCAGGGCAGCGACCAACTGATTTGGCTAGGAGGTGAGGGGAAGGCGGTGAGCGCGGCAACGGTAGATCGCAAAAGCCGAAAAGATGCGATAGATTTGAAAATTACGATGAAGAGTAGGCAGAGGGGAATGAGGCGAGGGGAAGCGTATAAAAGAGCCTGCGCGGGGAGAGGAAGCTCTTTTATCCTCGAAGCTAGTATGGCAGGAATATAAAAAGATAAGTGGAAAAACTAAATAAGAATTAACATAGAGAACGGGATAACGAATTAGTGAAATTAAAACAAAATTAGCAATAAATTAAAATAGGGATAGCTTAAGTGAGGGTGCGGGTAGATCGGTGTGGATAGGATTAATGAATACCGTTAAGCGTGTAATTTATAAGAGAACAGGATTAATGCATTAAATTAGGAGGTTCGTGGAAAGGAGGAATACATTAAACCGTGTGGTCTTTAAACCAGCTGTAGCGACGGAGATTATACGAGCATATGAGTGGAAGAACGACAGAGCGAAAGTTAAACGGGTATAAGTGAGAAAGAATTGTACACAGAGTTTATACACTCTGTACAAGTAGTGAACGTGTGCGTGTGGCGGTGTAGGTGCGGGAAACGAATCGAAGCCAAGGTGTGAGTGTGGAACCGAAGCTCGAGCCCGCGGATACCGAGAAGTCATGCTCGAATAAGAAGAAATAATGATAACTAAAATCGACGGAATCCCCGAGTTTTCGATACCGAGTAGAATATAGAATTAGGAAACGTTAGAAAATAGATAGAGGTAGAAATAAGTGCATAAGTTTAATCAATACTATAAAAGGAAACGTATAGGAAATAGAAATAAAAGCGTACGTCATAAGCATTGCCCGATATAATAAGTAAAATAAGTGTGAAAGGTAAAGAATTGTAAGTAGAGTTGATACACTCTATCTAAAGAGCGAATGCGAAGCGTCATAGCAACAAGTATGAAATAGCTGTGCACCGAGGGTCCGACAACACAAAGGTGCAAGAACAATAATAAGCCTACGAGAGTACCGAGAGAGGTGAACATAAAATGGATTATAATCGTCGAAATAACTGCGGAAATTACGGAATTAGATGGACATTTTGTAAAATTCGAGTAACCGTAATCAAAAGTGACATTATACGAAATTGTTTTTCTTAGAATAAAGGCCTACTGTTAACCACTAAGAAGTCTAAATTAATTAGTCCTGTGATCGAGCCCGAATTCCCACGAAAAATAAAAATATATGATAACGTTAAAGGATTACCGTTACAGTGCATAAAAAAAAGAATTATAATTCAGAAAGATATCAAGTTCAGTGAACGAAGAAGTCTGAGGAAGGAGAAAAGAAAGGCGAGTAGTCTAGTTAATAAGAAAAAGAATTAGTGTGATTATAGTGACAATTTGAAGGAATAAAACTCGATTTAAACGAATAGAATTTACGCGAATTGCATCTAAGCGCGTAGTATTTAAATAGGTAGAATAAACAGGTAGTATGTAAGGAAGTAGGTTTAAAGCAGATGGAAAGGAAGTAAAACAAGTGATAAATAGAAAGGATATAAGCACAATCGAGACATCGCCTTAAAGAGCAAGTATGACGCGCTTGATTTGAGTGTGTGTGTGTTAGGTGACACGCCTACTACCAACGAACAATACCAATAACAGAGTACATAGCTAGGTGGATCGAGGAACGACGTGAATGAGAAACACGAAAACAATTGTAAAATCATCGCAGAAATTAACGGATTGAAAATGCAATGTAATGGCCAATGGTGTCAATAAACCGAAAATTGATATTCGTCTGATTGTTTTGGTAAATAAACCCTACATTTGCTTACCTCGAAGTCTAAATTAATTATCCCGATGTTCGATGCCGAATTCTTCCCCTTGTTATGCCAGTACCGGGTAATTGGATTATTCGGTATTCGGTATAATATTAAAAACTTATTATTTTTTTTGGGATCGTTTGCCGATAAGGAGATGGATCTCGAGTTATCGATGAAAACGCGAATTTATTGTGACGTACTGGTTGTCCTATAACGCACAATGCACACACTAAGGTATCGCTACCGCGCGTTACGTACGCCAAGTAAGACCGGCCTATACTCGGCAACTCCTCCTGACACTCGGTACACACACAACAAAGCGCCGCTACCGAGCGTTACTCACACAAGGGAGGCCGGCACGTCGGAGACCAAGTCCCGTTATTCCTTCCGAAAAATACGAATAACGAAATATTAAAAGACCAACAACAAATTTTAAAAAGAAGTACGAAGGCTACCAGTGGGCTACAGGACATGGGCTACAGGACCACCACCAGCTATAGTTATATCAAAAGCATGGGCCAGCCGGAGGGGAGACTGGTATAAAAAGACCAGAATTTCGGCACTCGAGGAACAGTTTTGTTCACAGGTCCCGCCAACGCAGAAATCCAGGAAGGAAGAGCAGCCAACCCTCGCTAGGTGCAGCCACACTGATACCCAGAGAGCCCAGCTGTAGTACCTGACACACATATTTAACGGGAAGCAGCTGAGTCGGTGCTGCGTTCGAGGCCAACGCACCGCAGACCCAAACATCAACAAAGCGGTCTATCTCTGTCCTTCTTTCTCACTCTGGTAGCCGAGGACAGCCTAATACACGGGCTAGGCTCTTGAGAACGAAAACTCAAATATCCACTCATTAAAATACTGCATATAAATATCATTATGTTAAAGACCCATAAATAAGACTAGCGTAGGTAATTCAACAGGGATCGAAGTAGCTCAGGAAAAATATAAAAAGGCCATAACTAAACAGGGAACGGCCCTGGTATGTCAAGTAGCTGCGCATGCACCCAGAGTGCATCCCACTGACGCCGGATCGCAGCGGCGGTCGGGTGGACGCGTAAGTCGGCCTTTAAAAAATACCAGCAGAGAACTCTATTCCCACCAACGGGCCTGTAGCGGGTATTGAACAACCCAGCGGTAGACTCGAGGCTAGTCAGGATATCGTAAGCAACGGCCGGCCAGTTAACGACAGTACACACGCTAAACCTCTTACCTAGGGAACGCGACGAATCGATAAAATTTGTCAAGCGACGTTTATTTTCTTTTTCACAAACATTAGTTAACGAATATCTTTAGATTAGAAATTATATTATTTATCAACATCTCTGTTCACGTCATAGCGCATATTGTTAAATCAAATGTTACATCTCTATTCTCATAAATTCTTTAAATTCACCCGCGTACACGATTATAAATGCACTCGAGTGCCCGGGAATAATTCATTGTAAGGCGCGTGGTAGCCATAATACCAAGGGAAAGGGTTAGATAATTGAATTTTCTATTTGTTGGATAATCAGCTGGCGCACGGCGATATATATTCGCCGTGCGTTGACCTGTTGCTGTGCTCGAGCACGCAGCGTTCGGTTGGGCGGAGATAGCCGAGACAGGGCTTCGCGGAGCCGAGGTCGTGCCTCGTAGGCATGCCGCGTCGAGCGAGAGGATGTCTCTCTCGCTTGACTTCGGCTTCGCTCACCGGCTATCCCTCTCAATTGACTTCAGCGCTCAACGTCGTTTTCGTAAAACGCAGCCATATTGAATATCTTGGCACTTACGTGAAGACCCGCTCGAACAGCGCACGCATTTGGAAGGCTCGGACAATTTCATTTTTCTCAACCGGATTATCTCAACCTTTGTTTGCTCACCAGGACTCAAATTAAGGTAAGCGTACACCGTTATAATTCAACGTAATTCAATGACGGTGAGGACGTTCATATCGGTACATCAACACTAACGGTCTCACACTTTGGCGTGCTCTGCAGCGCGGGCTGCACCACGTTTTTTCACTCAATAAGTAGCATGCTCGATTAATATAATTTCGTGTGTTGTACCAATTCACAACACTTTCCCAGTCAGTTTAACTGGGGGAAAATTACACACGAAAATTACTGTTGTCACGACGAAAGGCTTTTCGAAGACCGGATACTGCAATATTGGTGCCGTGGTAAGTGCCATCTTCAGTTCTTCGAATGCGGCATCCCTTACTGCTGTCCACTCGAATTTAATCCCTTCCTGGGTTAATTCTGCGAGTGGCTTAGCGGTTTTCGAGAAATCCACGATGAATTTCCGGTAATAACCGGCTAGTCCGAGGTAGGATTCAACTTCTTTTACGTCACTTGGCACCGGGAATTCCCTTAGCGCATCTAGTTTCTGGGGATCCGCACGCACTCCCTCTTCGGAAATAATGTGGCCGAGGTACTGCGTTTCCTTTTGCAGGAATTTGCACTTGCTAGGTTGCACGGCCAATTTTGCCTCTCTCAGCCGCTGTAGCACCTCCCGCAGCCTGTCGTTATGTTCCTTGAAGGTTTTTCCATGTATCACGATGTCATCGAGGTACACGTAGCACTTGACTCCTTCTAGTCCGGCCAGCGCCAAGTTCATCAGTCTCTGGAAAGTCGGTGGTGCGTTTTTGAGTCCGAAAGGCATTCGGTTATACTCAAAATGGCCCTGCGGAATTGAAAATGCCGTTTTCTCCTTATCTTGCTGCGCCATTGGAATTTGGTGAAATCCCGAGGCGAGGTCCAGAGTCGTATAATACCCGTCCCAACTGGTCCAATATTTCGGTGATGTTGGGCAGTGGATATGAATCCCCGATGGTGGCTTCGTTTAGTTTTCGAAAATCCACTACTACTCTCATTTTCCTTACTCCGGCGACGGCGGATTTCTTCGCCACAACCAACAGTGGCGCGTTCCACTGGATTCTGCTGGGTTGGACGATGCCTTCTGTCAGCATTCCATTGGTCTGCCTTTCCACTTCTTTTTTGTGAATTTCTGGCAGCGTATATGGGTGCACCTTAATGGGCTGCACCCCTTCCTTAAGGGGAATCACGTGCTCCACCATAGGCGTACATGGCAGCTTGTCCCCTGGCAGGTGGAATACATCTTCGAATTACCTAGTAATCTCATCGAGCGCTTCGCGCTCTTCTTTATTGAGATTTTCCGTGTCTAGCTCTTGAACTAGTCGCGCGAGGCGATCGGCCCCTCGCTGTGCGCTGATGGTGCATACTTCGGCCGTCGTGGCTTCGCGACCGTGACCCACTGCCGTTATCTCTAGCGGCTCGAGTTCTACCACGGGGCGTTGTACCTCAACAGCCTGCTCTGTGGTGTTTATCAGACTTACTGCACAGCTACTACCGTGCGGCGGCGTGATGCAGGCTCCTATAATTACTCCGTTTCCGAGTTCCATTTTTGAGAGTAGCCCGATGAATTTACTCTTGGTCGCGGCATACGCGACGGTCTCGCTGCGTGGCGGCAGGGTCATCTTGACTGATCCATCTAAAAGCGGCATGCAGTGTCCGTATCCTTCTGGGGTGGCTTAATACTCCACCTGCCCCTCCCTTTGGCTGCCGTTACGGACTCGTGGAGGGTGGCGTAACTGCGTGATCTCGCCAGGATCTGGACCTGCCCATGCAGTCCATTCTCGAAGTTGGCCTGGGCGATCTTCCGCGTTATCTTTTTGATGTTGCGCATCTCCAACATCGTGGCGGCTTCCTCGCAAAGCTTTTCTATAATATCGACGGTGATACGTTGAGTCCTTACGGCGTATACCGCGATGTTCTCGCTCTAGCCCTGCCGGAGGGAGTTGAAATCTACCTGTAACGCAGGCAACGACTTCCGCTTCCCGTACAGGGCCTCCAGCTCGGTCTTACGCTGCGCTACCGAGAGAATGACTTAGAGCTTCATCTCTCTGGACGCCCTACCCTTGAGCTTGCTGCTGAGTACTAATTCTAGGAGGATGTCATGATCCCTGGACGCTACTCGCTTGAAAACGGTCTCGCATGATCGTAGGAAGGCATCCAGCTCGTCGGCGTTGCTTCCGTCGAAATGCTTGATGTTCTTCAGCGGTAGACCAAGGTCGAGCGTCCGACCGTGAGTCTCTGGCTCCCTCGGTTGTTCCCTTTGGAACATGGAATCCGCAGGGGGGTAATCCGGTTCCTCGAATCAGGTTCGCCTCGACCGTGGACGTAGTATCGGGTCTTCTTTCAACCCTGTTCCTTCCAGCCTTCGCAATGATTCGGCATTTTGCTCCCGTAGGGACCGGATGAGTTCGTATTCGTCCGCACCTACATCGTTTAGCGTATCCGCCAAGTTTCGTCTTGCCGACGGTGTCTCGGCCCCCCTGAGTTCGCGATCGAACTCACGTTGGCCTTGCTCATGCTTGCGCTGCAGTCTTTCGGACTGCCGTCGAGCTCTTTCCAAATCGCGGTGGCTCCGGTCGATCGCCTCTAACAGATCTCGTACTCTTGAAGTCACCGACCGTGCTGTCGTACCGGTAGCTGTCGGGAAAACTACGCGATCTATTGTTTGCAGATTTTCGATTTCCTGCTCGTCCATGTCCTCGTCTAGGCGTTCAGGCGTTCGTCCGCCAGTAGCCATATTGAACACGTCGTCGCTACCTATACTACTGTTATCGCGAAACGCCGCACCCCTGAGTGGGTTTACGCCGAACTCAGCGTCCAGTCGGCCTGCGACTGCCTCTTGCCTGTCGGTGAGGATTCGACCGGGCGACGAGAGCTCTGTTAACGCCTGCAAGCTTCGTACACGATTTCCCCTACGGCAGCAGCTAATCCGGCCGTGGAGTCTACCCCTTCGTCTGGCATCGTAGTTTCTAACGAATCGACTCTACGTTTCGGTTTCACTCCCTTAAATCCCGACATGTTGCCAATTTCGCGGCGAACAAAACTCTAAAATATATCCACAAAATCTCGAAAGAAATATCTCTGGTGGAATATATTTATTTTGAAATTTTTCAAATATCTGTTCTAACTGGCTTTGGTTTATTTTGGCAATGTGTATTAGTATAACGTAACCGTCACTTACAGAAGGATGTTCTGGTAGATGGTCCTCTCCATGGCGATGTTCTCGGGTGCTGTCGACTTGGTGTCCTGCAGCTCCTTTTTGTTGATGGTCCTTGATGTCCTTCCTGACGCTGTTGGCCCATTTCTTCGCTGGTTCCTGGGTTCGTGCTTAGCGCATCACCAACGGTTGCACGACGGCTTCTTCTCAAGTAGCTGCTCGAGTACTTGGTTGCACATTTTGTGCGTTTTTTTCCGTGACTTGACGTAACACCGTCAATCGGGATTTTAAACGGTTGACCGATATGTCACACCGCACCGACGTACACTTCGCGCCTTCGCGTTAGCTTATTCGGGTTTTCACGAACTATACTGGCGTCCTTTGCACGAGTCGTAGTCGTCACTTCAGAGTCACTCTTATTTACTTTGTCCAAAACACTTTTGTCCAAATAAATCACGTATCACTTAACTTTGGCAGATCCCACCGCTGCCAGCAAATGTTATGCCGGTACCGGGTAATTGGATTATTCGGTATTCGGTATAATATTAAAAAGTTATTGGAACGAGGTTCCTTATCGCACGGTACACGCTTGGCAAGATGGGGGCTCAACCGAGAAAAAGTGTAACATTTGGACTATAGCAAAACAAGCCGACAGTTTTGCTATAGTACGTTAGCACGCTCTCTCTCTCTCTCTCTCTCTCTCTCTCTCTCTCTCTCTCTCTCTCTCTCTCTCTCTCTCTCTCTCTCTCTCTCTCTCTCTCTCTCTCTCTCTCTCTCTCTCTCTCTCTCTCTCTCTCCCACTCTCTCTCTCTCTCTCTCTCTTTCTCTCAGCGCTCGGAGTGGGGACAGGCAGCTGCGTATGGCACTCTGCTATACTAGCTACGCGGCGTGCGCGTTATGTATAGGTATATTACTCAGTCTGAAAGCCAAGCGGCGTGTGCGTCAGTTGTATTCTTGTGTGCGTATATAGTTATTGTTATTAATAAATAATGAACAATGAATTGTGAACGTGATTCAGTCATGATAGTTGAGGATAGTGATGATGGAATCAGGTAAGTACCAGTGTTATACTGCAGGCATTATACTCTGTTCTTCAATAATGAGAAATACTACATGTGTTTACAAAGCCGTGCGCGTCATAACCTCTATATGGGGCATTCTTAATGAAAATGACCTGTTTTTCCCTCGTATTTTTTTTTCCTTTTAATATGTTGTAGAGCAATATAAAAAAACACTGTACAGAAATTTTTAGATTTTTTTCGTCATTAGTTTGGTCACAGAGAGCAAAATAGTGATTTTTCAAAAAGGACGTTTTTTTCGGTTTTAAATTTTACAGTAAATTCTTGGATAAAAAAAAATTTTCCATATTTTTTCATGATGGGAAAGCCCATAGGTAAAGAACTAAAAAAATAATTAGATCTACGGTAATTATGCCGTTTTGTGGCTTTTCCCAAATTTTAATTTTTTTATTTACCAAAAGCTGTATTTAGTCATAAATGTGAGTAAATAGTAGAAAAAAATTGGAAAAATGTCAATTTAAAGACAATTTACTAGAAAATTCGAAAAATTGAAGAAAATTCGTTGGAAAATTTTTTTTTTATGTAGTTTTTCTACTTTTTTCATAATATTCATCAAATGGAAGACAAAACGCATATGTGTGCAATGAAAATTCAGTGAATTATAGTTAAAAAGCTGAAATTAGGCAATAATCACTAAACTCGATATTTAATTAAATTAATAATCAACACATTAACTATAATTTATATAGTTTTTCTACTTTTTCTATAATATTCTTCAAATTGAAGACGAAACGCATTTGTGGGCAATGAAAATTCAGTGAATTAGAGTTAAAAAGCTGAAATTAGGCAATAATCACTACACTCGATATTTAATTAAATTAATAATCAATATATTAACTATAAATTTTCCACAAACAGACAACAAAATACACATATACGTATACATATTTATATACATATCATATCCTCATATATATATTTATATATACATATACATATTTTATTTCAATAGCGAATCAACAAAAGCATCGACTACTCAGATACAAGCTACAAGATAAAAAAAAACAAATGCGCAAGCCTGTAAAGAATATCGTGAGAGAAAAAAAATACAGGATATAAAAGTACAAAACATCAGCGCACAAAAATCTGATGAATTTCGTGAGAGAGAATAATTAGAAGAAATTTAAAAACCTAAAACGCATAAGCAAAGATCTAAAGATTATCGCGACAAAAAAAAACAAAAACAAACTAATTGAAATACAGCTGACAAGTACTGATCATCTTCGACAAAGATCTAATGAAGAAATTAAAGAACCTACAACTGATGCACAACAAACATTACACGATATAACAATAAAGAAACAAAACATTGAATGACAGCAGCAAAATACAGACCATCTTCAAAGGTAACATATCACATTATAAATATTTACATTTAGCGCTTATTAATTATATTTATATAAGATTATCATCATTATTAGCTGATATATATTTATTCATTTTTTTTTTATTATTTTATTTTATTGTTTTATTTTATGTTGATATTATAGCATCTCGACTACAAGTCGTACTGAATATATGAAGGAATATCGACGGAAAAGAAAATTGAAAAATCAAAGTATTCAATTAAATACCTTGCTAGCAAAAAAACATCATTCAGATGCGTAAGTAATTTATTTATCTTTCTACTGTATATTCTCTGTGAAATATGATTTATATTTGTTCGTTATTTTTTTGTATGGTTATTTTTAGATCTCCCGAGAATTGCAATTCACAAATGCAAATATGTGACCATCCAGAACAAATAGAGCAAAATAATTCATTCCAAGCTTCATATCAGCAGCATAGCAACTGTGCACAGCCACAAGTTCTTTTTGAACCGTATCTTTGTTACAAGAGTTCAAGATTCGTTAAATAAACTACAAACGAAAGCACAAACCATCATTGATTTCATTGGTAATAAAAGAGATATCTCATTGTATACTCTCAACGTTCAAAGCCTTCCCAAACATTGGATTGATTTAAATGACTCTGTTACACAAAAAAGCGACATTTTATTACTCTCCGAGACGGGTTGGACAATAAAGAGGAATGTGAGGTACCAAATTTTTATTGTACAGGGTGCGCCATCTCAATCTGGTCGATGGAAATATTGAATAACTTAGAGATTTTTCAACAGATTTCACAATGTCGTATTTTTTTATTAAATTTGATGCATTACAATTTATTTTGATTAGTTTCCAAAACCCACATCGATCAAATGTCCGCCTTTATTACTGAGACAAAAATGAGCTCTTTTTTCGGCATTTTCCATTGTATTTGCCAGCGTCTCGGGCGATATCGCTGCGATTTCGGCTCGAATGTTGTTTTTTAGCTCCTCTATGGTCTTCGGCTTGTTGGTATAGACTTTACTTTTCATAAATCCCCACAAGAAGAAGTCCGATGCAGTCAAATCCGGCGATCTTGGTGGCCAGTCAATATCACCTTTCTTTGATATCACACGTCCTGGGAACTTCCGACGCAAATAGTCCATTGTTGAGCGCGCAGTGTGACATGTCGCACCATCTTGTTGGAACCAAAATTCCTTAAGACCTTTTTCACGCATTTGTGGTAAAACAAAGTGTGCCAACATCCACCGATATCGATCCCCATTGACAGTTTCACCAGCTCTGAAGAAAAATGGTCCAATGGTGGTTTTTGAGCAAACACCGGCCCAAACTGTCACTTTCTCATCGTGCAATGGAGTTTCGTGAATAATATGAGGATTATCGGTGCCCCACATGCGACAGTTTTGTTTGTTGACAGCGCCAGAGAGGGTGAAATGAGCCTCGTCGGTCATCAGAATTCGCTCCCAAAAATCCGGCTCAGCTTCCTTCATTCGACTAACGTTATTAGCGTAAGCAAAGCGTCGCGGCTTGTCAGTTTCCAATAATCTTTGAGTCAACTGCACTTTGTACGCAAACATGTGAAGATCTTGCTTTAAAATCCTTCTCAAAGTGGTTCCACTGATGTTTAATTGCTGAGACCGGCGGCGGTATGAGACATTTGCATTTTCTGCAACACTCTGTCGAACAGCTTCGATATTTTCATTTGAACGACCTGGACGCGGTCGAGCTTGATGTTGGAGATTCGCTACAGACCCGTGCTCCATGAAATTTGAAGCTAAATGACGGATAGTGTCGCCTTTGGGCGCAGAACGTCCGCGATATTTTTTACGATACGCACGCTGAGTTGACACAACTGAACGATTATTTTCAATGTAAAGCGAAACTATTTCGGCGCGTTCTTTCGGCGTATAGCGATACATGGTTGAAATTGTACTGAAATAACCTATACGAAACGTGTTGTACGACGCTGGTCGGTTAAAATCTGTCAGAGTTATTCAATACTTCCATCGACCAGATTGGGATGGCGCACCCTGTATTACTCACTTTAAACGTGATTCTGTTCGTTTAGGTGGAGTTGCAATATATCAAAACAAAAGTGATACGGCTAATGTTGTAACACCAAATATGGAGGTAATAATGAACAATATTCGGGACTTGCATTACGTGCATTACGATCTACAAGTGTTGCAGATTTATGTGCAGCAGAGTGTGTCATGGAAAACGGTGTCACCTTAATCATGGCAGTCATCTACGTATCACCAAATAACAAAATAATAGATATTCAACAATTCATTCCTAGAGCACTGTTAGAGTATTCTAAAGATGTACTTATCTCAAACGCTTAGCAGATACAACAAAAATTTACATAAATTTTCACCCATTTTGGCTGGCGATTTCAACATGAACTTTTGTGATAAAAACTCAAAGCCATTGTTACAATTTCTTTTGGATGAATTTGATTTAAGAATTAACGATGATCCAGCAGAATCTACAACAAGATACAATACCACTTCGATGCAGTTTTTTCGAGACACTTACATAACATTCAATCGCTAACATATGTGTCCTATTTTAGTTATCACAAACCAATCATTACTACGATTGACTGTACAGATTAAGTTTATATTTAGTTAATATTTTTTTGTACAATAATTAGTAATAAAAAGTTTATTCCTAAAAAATATATTAATTACAATTTTATTACCATTCCTTCATTTATTTTATTTTTTCATTTAATTACTCTCCAACGCTGTTAATTTATTTAATTGTGCTTCTTATTTAATACATAATATATAGTGAAAGGAACTTCGTTCCAACCGGGTGTCCCACCGACACCTCTTCTTTTTATTTTTTGGGATCGTTTGCCGATAAGGAGATGGATCTCGAGTTATCGATGAAACGTCTACCTCGCATCCTGTCTTGTATGACAGCTATCTTTTAGAATCCCATCACTAGCTGTGTCCGCTAAGGAATATTCCTGAGAATACGTGAAGAGGAATATTCCGCGATACAACACCCTTGGAAGACAAAAATTAATGATAACGATTAAAAATACCGTTACATTTGGCGCCCAAACAGGGACTCAAACACAGATAAGAAAGACTGCGGAGGTAAGGTGAGGCGCGCAAAGGGCATAGAATTCGGTGTGAGATTTGAAGCATGGCAACAGGATGAGAGCAGAACGTTTCGCTCGAGATCGAAGAAGTGCGAATGATGGAGAGTGTGGTGGAGTATCGTCGGCAGGAGGGGGGTATGGAAGGAGGTCAAACAGAAAGCGAAGACGTACGAGATGAGTTATTAAATAATCTAATAAACGGTAGAGACGGCAGCACACCGAGAATCACAGACAGGACTGCGACTATTTCACCAGACTCAATTGGTGTAGGTGAAGTAATCCAGTTTTTGCAGAAGATGGATGGAAAATTCGCTGAGGTAATCAAGATACAGCAGGAAATGAGGGATGAGTGTCTGAGCGGGATAGCAGTGGTGAGAGAATCGACTAAGGATGCCCTGGAAGGAGAGATTGCGGCGGTAGAGAACCGGACGGACCGGAAGATTAAAGAAGTACAGGAAAGGGTGCAAGAGGACCAAAATGTGACGAATATTTATATTCAACAACAGGTCGCTAGTCAGAGGGTGACGGCGGAGAAACTTGATAGAAAAACACAAGAGATGATGGCCGAAATCCGCGCGACACGACAAATTACGGAGGACCATACAAAAAGAATCGAAAAGTTATCATAGAAGAGACAACACAAAGAACGCGCACATCTATGAATTTCGGGTAAACCATCGGAGGAGGGCTAAATGTCACACGATTACCAGGTGTATGCATAAGTTTTTTCCGGTTTTTTGGTAAAAAAAAAACACGTAATTTTCAAAGGAAATTAATTTTTGTTTTATTCAAAATATTGGCCATCGCTTCTACACATTTCGCCCATCTTTCAGGTAACTTATGAATACCATGACAGAAAAACTGCTTGTCTTTTGCGGCAAACCATTCGTCGAGCCATTTTCCAACTTCCTCGAAATTGCTGAAGTGCTGCTCTGGGAGCGCGTGCCCCATTGATGCGAAGAGGTGATAATCAGATGGCGCCACGTCTGGCGAATACGGCGGGTGCGGAAGGATGTCCCATCCAAGCGATTTCAAGGTGTCTTTCACTGCTTTTGCTGTGTGAGACGGCGCATTGTCGTGTAACAAAATCACTTTGCCATGTCTTTACCGAGTTTATTGATCTTCCCCATTACTCGTAAACGTCTGCTGATTGTTTCTTGTGACACATGTAATGCTTCTGCTAATTGCCGTTGAGTTTGAGTTGGGTCATCATCCAATAACTCCTGCAATTGCTCGTCTTCGCATTTTTGTGGTCTACCAGAGCGCTCACTGTCTTTCACATTGAAATCACCACTTTTAAATTGTCGAAACCATGTCTCACATGTTCTAATCGATGGAGCGTGTTCACCATATGTTTCTACCAGCAAACGTTGACTTTCAGCAGCCTTTTTCTTTTGATTAAATAAGAAAAGCAATGCGTGCCGCAAATGTTTTTTTTCAGGCACAAAACTCGACATGATCACTGAACGATAAAACAAAGACGCTAGTTTTTGGCGGACTCAACTTGTGTGTGTTTGTAGGTTAATGTCAGACGAACAAAATGACGAATGTGTCAAATTAATACGCTACGTACTTTTCGCTGGCGCCATCTCTTAGTTAAACCGGAAAAAACTTATGCATACACCTGGTATATACAACGGCGCAGAAACCTTCGATATATAATGGTGATGGGAAGGAGAGGCTCATGAGGTTTTTAAAGGAATTTCGAGAGTTCTGTATCGCAGTGTTGTGTCGCGGAATATTCAACTTCACGTATTCTTAGGAATATTCCTTAGCTGACACAGCTAGAGACGGAATTCTAAAAGATAGCCGTCATACAAGACAGGATGCAAGGTAGACGCCGACGCAGCATGAGGCGACTCGCTAGGCGATCTACGATTGGCTAAAGCTAAAGCTGCCAACTAAGGGATTTTAGCAAACGCAGTTGCTAACTGCTTTACTAAAATCAGAATTAAATTAGACTGAATAGAGAACGGTTGGTTCCTCGTCAAATGCTCGAAACTACGAATTATTGTACATTTCTTTATTGACTTTTAGATAGACAACGGAAGGTTACCGTTGCCTATAATAAATACTTCCATTTATATAAATTCGGCAAACGATCCCAAAAAAATAATAACTTTTTAATATTATACCGAATACCGAATAATCCAGTTACCCGGTACCGGCATAACAGCAGGTGGAATCGAGGATACCGAGATTCGACACATTATTGGATCTGCACTGACAGGAGTAGCTAGCGATTGGTGGCTGGTTGTGGAAGGAGCTGTGCACGACTTGCAGACGTTTGAACACAAATTTCGTTTACGGTATTGGGCCCGTGACATGCAAGATAAGATGAAAAAAAATTCAGACTTCGGATCCTTTTATACGGAAGGCCAGACCTTAACGCGGGCTGAGTACGCAACTCGTGTGATACGAAATGTACGAGATCTGAGTGAGAGACTGAGTGACGAGGACATAATCCGTCGACTCGCGAACCATTTCGATGAAGAAGTGCATATTGCAGTAAATGTCCGATAAATAAATGATATATATGAGTTTTTGGAGTTGTTAGAAAACACGGACGTAGCTGGTCCTTTGACCCACAGGAGAGGAGCAGGTCGCACAGGTGGGTACGCGTCACAGAAGCAACAAGGATACGTTAGTAGGGGAACTGTGCGTGAGCAGACAATACGGCCGTACTCGAGATATGAAAATCGGGAAATGCCTACAAACAATGGCAGAAATAGATGGCCATCATCACCAGGATGTCAGAGTGGTAGGGGAGAGAGACCACTGTGGCAAAACAATGGGCCATGGCCTCCAACGAATTCACCATGGGGAGTGAGATCAGGGCAATCAAGGCCACCATGGCAGGAGAACAGGACCGGACAATTTCAAGTGCCCGAAAATGATCGACCGGCAGGACCAGAATTACCAAGGCAGGAGCAGCAACCGAACAACCAAATAAATAACATAAATCGTCCTGTACAAGGTCCATTTGTGGCACATACGATACCGAAGGAGCAGACACTGGGATGCTCGAGAGATCTGAACACAAATCCCGGAAACGCCGAGTCGTTGCGCCCGAAGAGAGTCAGAACATCGAAAATAAGGAGGGAGAACGGAGCGCAACGATAAAACATGGAGAAAGGAAAAGCACGAGACAAAGGATGAACGCAAAGAAGAGAGAGAAGAAGAAAGTGAGGGACCAACGAAGAAAAGAGGAAATAGACAGAAGTAGTGAACAGGCAGTGAGAAAGGATCGAGAGGAGAACACCGAACGGCGAGGGCAGGCTGAATCAAAGGAAAACAGAGTTCAGGAAGACGATAAAGACGCATTTAATAAAAAAAATATGGGGCCGGAAATCGTTGCCAGAGTTCAGGGAGTACCGAATATCGGAGGGCCAGTACCGAGGAAGGTGATGGGGCGGAAAAGGGAAAGTGTCATGTTCCATGCTTATGGAAAATCCACGAGAATATTTGTATGAGGAAGTGGAAAAAATACCGAGCAAATGGTATGACGAGAAGCATCCAAGGTGTCCGGAGATACCGATAGAAATTGCGGGAATTTCGGACGTAACTTTCATAGATAGCGGGAGCGAGGTGTTTTGTGTATCGGAAGAATTTTTCCGGAAAAATGAGGAAATCTTTAAAAGTTACCCGATGCTACCAGTAGCGTCAACACAGGTGGTAGGCGGAGAAACCGAACGTGGATCGGAAGGCGCTTTGCAGCTGCTGGTCGTGTCAAAATTGGTAAGGCCAACAGCGGATCTTGGCAGTCAGAGATAAAATCGTCGCTGAACTGAGCGATGGGGTGTGGCGACACGTAAATCCAAAGGATTGTCGATCAATTAGACGAAGTAAAATGTGTGCTGTGGTAGGGATGGAAAATACGCTCGAGGGTGAAATGAATCTCAGATTGACGGAGGAGGAGTTCGATAATAAAATGGCCGAGTGCCAAGATTTAAGACCGGAAATAAGACAAGAGATTAAGAAAATTGTCAAAAGAAGAAGTGAGATCTTTGACAAACTTCCAGCAAGGATGACGAAATACGAGCATCGGCTTTTACTAAAAGATCCCAAGCCTTATTTCCATCGTTCATATCGGGTCTCATTAATGCAACGAGAGAGAGTACAGAAGGAAACATAAAGAATGCTGAAGGTGGGGGTAATACTGAAATCCAAGAGCATTTATATAAACCCACTCATGCCCGTCACGAAAGATGACTATTCTGTGTGACTCTGTTTGGATGCTCATGAACTAAACAATTATTTAGTGAATGATTATAATAATGCACCGCCAATCGAGGAAATTTTCCAGCGATGTGGAGGAAAAACTGTAATGTCAACGCTATATTTAACTAGTAGTTTCTGGCATATACCCCTCTACCCAGACTCGCGGAAATATACAGCATTCCAGTACAATGGGAAGTGCTATGAATTCACAGTTACACTGTTTGGACTAAAAATAAGCACAGCGAGTTTGATAAGAGCACTCGACGTGGTTCTTAAGGGGTTGGATTTTGTAATTAATTTCGTCGACGATTTGTTGGTAATGTCAACATCACACGAAGAACACCTCCATCATTTACGAGAATTATTTGAGAGATTTTTATAGCACGGGATGACATTAAAATTTAGCAAATCACATTTTTTCCGTCAAGAAGTAATTTTCCTCGGACACATACTCACAACGGAAGGACTAACACCCGATCCGGAAAAGATAAGAGCGATCCACGAATATCCGCGACCTTGCACCATAAAACAATTAAGAGGATTTCTAGGATTAATTAATTTCTACACAACATTCACAAATCGTCATGCGCAGAAGATAGCATACCTACTCAATCTTCTGAAAAAGAGTATCCATTGGAAGTGGGATGAGGGCATGGAAAAGACATTTAAAAAAGTAAAAAAATTATTTTGTGAGGAAATAATACTCTGATATTTCCTGATACTCGAAAACCGTATACTCTCACGATAGATGCTAGTAGATATGCGCTTAGAGCGATCCTTTCACAAGAAAATAGTAAGGGCGAAGCGAAGTGGATATGCGCTTAGAGCGATCCTTTCACAAGAAAATAGTAAGGGCGAAGCGAAGTGGATATGCGCTTAGAGCGATCCTTTCACAAGAAGATAGTAAGGGCGAAGCGAAGGTAGTCGCGTTTGCGAGCAGAACACTTAAGGGGGCGGAGATCGGGTACATGACAACCGAGAAGGAGTTGTTAGCGATCGTGTGGGCACTCCAAAAATGTATGACGTATTTAAAAGGAGCCCGTGTTCATATTAAAACCGATCATAAGGCTTTAGTTTTTTTAAAAACGTGTCGATTTACGACAGAAAGGCTTATGAGATGGACTTTATCCATTCAGGATTATGACATTCGAACATGTCGCCGGAAAAGCGAATGTTGTGGCCGATGCATTAAGCCGTGTGAAAGGCAACGATGGTGCACCGTTGACCGATAAGGAAGTGATCGTGGTGGTCGCGGGGATGCCAGGCGAGAGAATTCCACGCGAACTCGCAAGGAAATTAAGATGCATAAAGAAAATTCAACGAGAGCAAGAGGACTTACGAATCAGGATGGATTTCCTTAATGAGGAAAGGAAAGGAGAAGAAGAACGAAAATTGGCGAATTGTAATACCAAAAAGCATGATCCACGAGATGATAAAGGCTTGCCATGCCATGTATGGACATCTGAGCGCAAGAAAATGTTCGCGGATGTTGGAAGAGGACTTCCCGTATCCACACCTCGCAAAGATCACTCGAAGTATACTGGCTACCTGCAATATTATGTCAAAGAAACAAGATTACAATACAAACAAGCTACGCAGCGATGCAAACAATAATACCGGAGAAACTGGGGGATTTAGTGTCCATAGATTTTTATGGACCATTGCCCACATCTGTAGGTGCAGTAAAGCACATCCTCGTGACATTAGATGCATTCAGTAAATTCGTTGTTCTATACCCCATGAAGAAAGCAAATACATCCACTGTTATAAAACGAATATTTGACGATTATATTCCGAAGTATGGAAAACCACGTAGAATCCTATTCGACCACGGAACACAATTTACCGCGAAGAATTGGATACAAAAACTTAAGGATGAGGGTATCATGGCAGTATTTTCATCAATACGCCATCCCGAGATTATATCGTCGAAAGAGTTAATCGTGAGCTTGGAAGGTTCTTCCGAGTTTTCCTAACTAGTAATCATGCAGGCTGGTTTAAGTGGGTAAAAATAATTCAGGACTTCATAAATGAGAGTCACCACGAAATAACCGAATTTTCACCTTTTGAGCTGCAGTACAAGAAGAAGCCTTTGCGGGAATGGAACAAGCAGATGGGCCTAGGAAAAGACGAAGAAGATAGGATGACATATAAAACGAAAATTGAGATTGTTAGAGAAAGGATAGAAAAAAAGGCGGCATCGAGCGGAGAAATTTGACTCCACGAACAGATTAACAAATTATGAGGAAGGCGATCTAGTTCTGATAAAAGCATCAAATGTTTCGGATCCGTTAAAACAGTTAACATCGAAATTTATGCCTCTATACGAGGGACCATATAAAGTAAGAAATGCGTAGGATTAGCGACTTATTTAGTTATAAATTTAGAGAATAAGAGAGAGCGTGGTGGATTTCATACGAGTATGTTTAAGAAGTATCGGACCGAGACAGAAATGTCTGAGAAGAAAGAAGAGGACACGGCGAGTACGACACACGAGGAAGGGAGTGAGACAGCGAAGGCGCAACACTCGAAATCAAAACAAAATGACCAACGCTCGGCTGTTACAAGTGCCGCACCAATACACTGATCAACGGTCATCGAACTAGACACGGAGCCAGACTAACGGAAGTTTGTGACGTCATAACCGAATGACGATTCTGAGGATAAGGCGCCAGAATCTAAGAAATTACGGTTGGTCAGGGAAGAGACGCCGTAAATGAGACACTTGATAGGCCGAAGGAATGTAGAATTTCGAAGAGAGTAGAAACGCCGGAGATCGTGATGTAGATCCGGGAATGGCCTGAATCGTGGTTAATTGGCTATGAGTGCCAAGGTTTCTGAAGAGGCAAGAGAGAGAGGGTCACGTGAACTAATAATTGGTGTAATAATTGGTGTAGGACAAGGACGGGATAGGGATTCGCCGGAAACACACAGATTAGTCGGATATCATCGAAGGAAATTTGGCATTGGTAAAAAATTTGAACATTAATCGATATAGATGCGATGAGAGGAACGGGGAAGTCTATAAAAAGGAAAGACAAATGGGACCCGGCAAATAAAGTCACGAGTATCCGAGACGAGTAAACTGTTCAAAACAACGCCAAACAAATCTAAAAACATGCAGCAATATATTGAATACGCCGTAGAATATATCATAACGGGAGAGCCCTACAAGGCAGAATTGATAAGTGCGACAAATCCAGGATGATTTTATCTCTGGTTAGCGATGGATCGTGAACGAAGAGACGACCTACTGATGCTGGTGGCGAAAACAAAAAAAGACCACCCGGAAGTGCACCGACTTACTGAGGAAGAAGCTTACCCGGGACGGGCCACGCTCTTTGTACTGGAAGACGAGGATGATCCAACACGCTATAGTTTTTTTCGAGGCGCCGTCATGAAGGAGGAGGAAGCTGCTTATGATATTTGGTTGGGGGATTTTGGAAAGAGGATCTCGGTCTCTCTAGAGAACTTATACACCGTCCCCAACCAGTATCTGGATGAGCCGTTCTGCGCAATCACCGCTGCGCTGCACAACCTCGGCCTGGTAGGTGAGAGGTGGACCCAACAGTCCATCAACAGGTTCATATCTCTCACTGCCGGGAACACCATCGATATTTACTTGGAAGAACTGGACCCTGTCGTTGAGGTGCTCTGGCTGGAAATTCACTCAAGCCTCAATGACCAGGGATACGAGGTTGGCCAACAGCTGCAGCGGAGCGGTGATGCAAAATTCACTGAAGCAAATGGGTCTTTCAACTACGGATGGGATGGCGGGAGATTTAGGAAGCACTTTCGCCAGGAAAGATGCAATGAAAGGGCAGCACGCGGATCACAACAATACCGCACAACAACAACAACAACAACACCGGCACCGATGAGTCAACTACTCGAAGAACTGGCGTCACTGATAGAAGCAGAGGAAACGGATGAGAAAAGTTGATCGGAAGACGAGGAGGCCATGGACTGGCTGTCACGACCGACCCCGGACAAAGAGACAATGGCAACTTTACAGAAATTTAGAGTCGTGGAATTAGAAGAGACAGACGAAACTGACAGTGACGAAGACCGAGAAAATGACAGTGTCGGAGACGAGTAAATAAAAAAATTAAAATATATATATCAATGTGTCTGCGTTTCTTTTTTATTTTTAGTTAGCGTGAATTATTTAAAATAAGTAGAACTAAGAGAAATTAGGAATAAGTACGTTCATTTCGGGATTGAAGGAGCCAAAAATCAACGGGGAACAAGGACCACTGCCGAGGGGAGACGACACTTACTCTAAAATTGAAAAAAAAGAAAAGAAAAGATAAAGAAAATAAAAGAAAAGAAAAGAAGGAAAATAAGATATAAAATATATATATATATATAAATATATATATATGATATACCATGTAAGAGATCTTTGGGCGAGTTGCAAATACAACTCTCTCAAAGTCTCGGGGGGATAATGTAACATAGTTACACTCACTAGCTTGCCTGATTATATTTCGCAATTATAAGAGGCGAAATTCCGCTCTAACGCACGCTAAAGTTCGAGCATTAGGTCGTCGAACTCGAGAATAGACAAAAACGAGCTACGTCACGCCGAAGGAATTCCTCGCTGCCGTAAATAGCAGGTCAGCGACCAGCTGGTCTCGCTTGGTGGCGAGGGGAAGATGGGTGGCGCAGCAACGGTGACTCGAAAAAATAGGGAACCATGTTAGATTTAAAATAAAATCCAAGGGGGCAGACTATAAAAGAACCTGCGGGAGAGAAAAGAGGGTCTTGCATGGATTTCGCTGAGAAGCATACTGCTCTTGCATAATCAGTCAGAAATTTTTATTAAGTGCTTGTTAACTAGGTTAACTAGGAATTGCATCTAAGCCCGTAGTATTTAAATAGGTAGAATAAGCCGGTAGTAAATAAGCACAATAGAAACATCACCTTAAAGAGCAAGTATGACGCGCTTGCTTTAAGTGTGTGTGTGTGTGTGTGTTGGGTGACAGGCCTACTACCAATGAAGAATACCAATAACAGACTACATAGTTCACACAGCTTTAACCATTGCTCTCACCTCGGACTTTTTCACCGCTTTACTCAGGATCTACTCCACTTAGAAGTGCTCAACAGGACTCAAAATACTCGTTCAGGGTGCACCGTCACAATTTAACTAAATTCAATGTCGGTTAGGTGGGGAAATCTCAATTTGTGCATCCTCAAAAGTCTCACCTTGTGACGTGCTTTGCAGCAATTATTATAATTGTATATGCAGCTCATTAAATTCACTTTAAATTCATTCATTTATTTATTTTATATACTTTTTTTGTAGTAAAGCGAGTCAAGATGGAATAAAAGCTACTTTCTCTATCAACATCTTTGGTTTGGTTATTTCGCACCTGTCGTGAGGGAAAACTCATCCTCTATCAATATATTTCAGATTGAAAATCACCAGGCAAGGCAATCTTCAACAATATATTTCCTATATATATATTTAAGAATATTAGTTCAATTTAAAAAGAAAATAGCAGAAAGTATATATATTATTGTAATATGGTTACACCCACTAGTTTAGCGATTAATGCAATAATAATCGATGCAATGTAACAGAGTTACACTCTCGAGCATCGATTGTTATTCTGAACGGCTATAAGAGCCCGAATATTATTTCAAAGTATCGAAACACCTGAGCGACAGACTCGGTACAAACGTACCGAGGTTTGCGGGCACTAGGCCATCGAACCTACGTGTGAAAAACTAGCTACGTCACACTGCCGGAATTCCCTCGCTGACATAAACAGCAGGTCAGCGACCAGCTGGCCTTGCCGGGCGGCGAGGGGAAGGCGGCGAGCGGGACGACGACTAAGCTACGAAGATAGGAATTGCGTTGAATTTAAAAATTACGATGCAGAAGGGAATGAGGCGAGGGTAGGCCTATCAAAGAGCCTGCGCGGAGAGAGGAGGCTCTCTTGGTCTTTTGGCATGGATAGAAGGCGTGTTAAAAGACAAGTCGTAAAAAATCTGAACATTCTAAAAATTACGAGAGAAAAGTTAAGCAGTATCATCGAATAGATTTCGAATAAATTCGGGTTTCAACGCATAACGGAACATCGAATTCGTGAAAATTGAGGACAACGGAACAATTAGAGACAGGTGAGTCGTTTAAACAATATAAAGAATTGGTTTTTAGTGAAGTTAAAAAGGAACTAGTAATAGATCACGATAGGGATAGATTTAGGAGAATAGAATTAAGAGAATAGGTGTGTGTATAAATAGATCTAAGTAAAATTACGTGCGTAGGATTAATTAATACGATTAAGCGAGTAGTGTATAAGGGAATCAAATTAAATAGTGTGGATCTTTAAACCGGCAGTAGAAACAGGAATTGCCCAATTCTGCGAGTGTAAGCGAGAGAGAGCGAAAAGTGAAACAAGCGTGAAAGAGAAAAGCATTGTAAACAGAGTTTATACATTCTGTGAAAGGAGTGAGTATGACCCGAGTAGCTGCGTGTGCATGTTAGAAGCTACTGGGGCAATACCAACTGATTTACACGTAATAGATACTCGAGCCCGAAAATACCGAGAATTTGAACGCAAATAAGGCGAAATAATGTTAAAATAATAGAGACCGGTAACTTTAGAAAAACTTGTTATAAAAAAAATTATTTTGTTAATAAACCCCATTCTCACTCACCTCGAAGTCTAACATTAATTAGGCCTGTGCTTCGAGCCCGAATCCCCCACGATAAATAAAAATTATTGTGAACGATAAAAATTATTAATACATTGTATTATATATTAAAGAAAATAGCAGAAAGTATATATACAGGGTGCGCCATCTCAATCTGGTCGATGGAAGTATTGAATAACTCTGACAGATTTTAACCGACCAGCGTCGTACAACACGTTTCGTATAGGTTATTTCAGTACAATTTCAACCATGTATCGCTATACGCCGAAAGAACGCGCCGAAATAGTTTCGCTTTACATTGAAAATAATCGTTCAGTTGTGTCAACTCAGCGTGCGTATCGTAAAAAATATCGCGGACGTTCTGCGCCCAAAGGCGACACTATCCGTCATTTAGCTTCAAATTTCATGGAGCACGGGTCTGTAGCGAATCTCCAACATCAAGCTCGACCGCGTCCAGGTCGTTCAAATGAAAATATCGAACCTGTTCGACAGAGTGTTGCAGAAAATGCAAATGTCTCATACCGCCGCCGGTCTCAGCAATTAAACATCAGTGGAACCACTTTGAGAAGGATTTTAAAGCAAGATCTTCACATGTTTGCGTACAAAGTGCAGTTGACTCAAAGATTATTGGAAACTGACAAGCCGCGACGCTTTGCTTACGCTAATAACGTTAGTCGAATGAAGGAAGCTGAGCCGGATTTTTGGGAGCGAATTCTGATGACCGACGAGGCTCATTTCACCCTCTCTGGCGCTGTCAACAAACAAAACTGTCGCATGTGGGGCACCGATAATCCTCATATTATTCACGAAACTCCATTGCACGATGAGAAAGTGACAGTTTGGGCCGGTGTTTGCTCAAAAACCACCATTGGACCATTTTTCTTCAGAGCTGGTGAAACTGTCAATGGGGATCGATATCGGTGGATGTTGGCACACTTTGTTTTACCACAAATGCGTGAAAAAGGTCTTAAGGAATTTTGGTTCCAACAAGATGGTGCGACATGTCACACTGCGCGCTCAACAATGGACTATTTGCGTCGGAAGTTCCCAGGGCGTGTGATATCAAAGAAAGGTGATATTGACTGGCCACCAAGATCGCCGGATTTGACTGCACCGGACTTCTTCTTGTGGGGATTTATGAAAAGTAAAGTCTATACCAACAAGCCGAAGACCATAGAGGAGCTAAAAAACAACATTCGAGCCGAAATCGCAGCGATATCGCCCGAGACGCTGGCAAATACAATGGAAAATGCCGAAAAAAGAGCTCATTTTTGTCTCAGTAATAAAGGCGGACATTTGATCGATGTGGTTTTTGGAAACTAATCAAAATAAATTGTAATGAATCAAATTTAATAAAAAAATACGACTTTGTGAAATCTGTTGAAAATTCTCTAAGTTATTCAATACTTCCATTGACCAGATTGAGATGGCGCACCCTGTAGAATATATAGAAAGTATATATACCAGGTCTATAAATATGAAACCGGAATTTGCCCATAGATGGCCCTAACTGTCAATGTAGTTACTACCGTCAAACCGCGTCATTGGCGCCATTTCCTTGTTGACATCTCTGACAAAGATTTTCAACTCACAACAATACAAGTTTCATACAACAGCATAGTTTGTAATAGCGTTGAACATGTCGAATTTTGTGCCTGGAAACTGCGATTTGCGGACAGCATTGATTTTCTGTTATCAATTGAAGAAAACTGCTGCAGAATCGCATCGAATGCTTGTCGAAGCTTACGGTGAGCATGGTCTTGGTAAATCACAGTGCTTTGAGTGGTTTAAAGAATTCAAAAGTGGCGATTTTGACGTGAAAAATGAAGAACGTGGAAGACCACCGAAAAAGTTTGAAGCCAGCGAATTGCAAGCATTGTTGGATGAAGATGACGCTCAAACGCAACAACAACTCGCGGATCAATTGAATGTGACACAAGAAGCCGTCTCCATACGTTTGAAAGCCATGGGAAAGATCCAGAAGATGGGAAAATGGGTTCCACATGAACTAAATGGAAGACAGCAGGAAAACCGAAAAACAACTTGCGAAATGCTGCTCGCCAGGTACAAAAGAAAGTCATTTCTCCATCGATTTGTGACTGGCGATGAAAAGTGGATATATTTTGAGAATCCTTAGCGTAAAAGATCATGGGTAACTCCAGGCGAACCATCGACATCGACTGCAAGGCCAAATCGCTATGGACGGAAGACAATGCTCTGTGTTTGGTGGGATCAGAAGGGTGTGATCTATCATGAGCTGCTAAAACCTGGCGTAACCGTTAATACGGTACGCTACCGACAACAAATGATCGATTTGAATCAAGCTTTGCGCGAAAAACGACCAGAATATCAAAAATGGTAACACAAAGTGATTTTGCTTCATGATAATGCACCATCACACACAGCAAAACTGGTCAAGGAAACGATTGAGGCGTTTAGTTGGGAAATACTTTCGCATGCGGCTTACTCACCAGACTTGGCTCCGTCCGATTACTACTTATTTGCATCGATGGGACACGCACTTGCTGAGCAGCGCTTTACTTCTTACGAAAATGTACGAAAATGGCTCGATAACTGGTTTGCCTCAAAAGAGCAACAGTTTTTTTGGCGTGGCATCCACAAATTATCAGACAGGTGGGAAAAATGTATAGCTAGCGATGGGCAATACTTCGAATAAAATATTTTCTGTCATTTTCATATAATAAACGTGTATTTTCTGTACAAAAATTCCGGTTTCATATTTATAGACCTGGTATATATATACAGGGTGGTCGATTTATCTGAAGACATCGAAATATTTCGAAAACTACGCATCGGATCAAAAAAAGTTCTGAATAAAATTTGTTCGTTATTTTTTATTGCAGATTCGGATTCCCCATAAAAAAATAAGTAACTTTTATCTGAAACATTTTTTTTCAATTCGTGATAGATGGCGCTGTAATCGCAAGGGACCTGCTTCTTGCGAATAACTTTGAAATCGTAAATAGGAACCCCTATTTTTTATTCCAGATTCGGATTCCCCATAAAAAAATAAGTAACGTTTATCTGAAACATTTTTTTTCGATTCGTTATAGATGGCGCTGTAATCGCAAGAAACCTGATTTTTGCGAATATCTCGAGAAATTACCACCCCCACCCTAGGGGGTATCGATGGGGGGGAGGGTGGATCGAGTTTCGTATCGCTGAATAGGTTTTTGAAAAATTAAACATGAGTTTTTTCTTGTTTCGATCCGATGTGTAATTTCTCGAAATATTCGCAAAAATCAGGTCCCTGGGTTTATTTTTATTTTTATTCGTGGGATTGCTGCAGTTTCCGCCCCTACACGGGCTCGGTCTCTCGATAATGGGAGGGTTGAAGGAATAAAACTCAGGAATGTCAATTTATAAAGAAATGAGGCATGGATTTATTATGACAGAGACACTCACGCATCCATACACACACTCATACTTATAGATTCTGGAATTATTTAGTCACCTTGTGTCACTTATAAATAGA
The DNA here is from genome assembly GCA_963942595.1 of Cylloceria caligata. Classification (NCBI taxonomy): domain Eukaryota; kingdom Metazoa; phylum Arthropoda; class Insecta; order Hymenoptera; family Ichneumonidae; genus Cylloceria; species Cylloceria caligata. The sequence continues at coordinate 51,675,863 of OZ012703.1, forward strand.
TTATGGTCACTATGTTTTACTCTACACGGTGTTTGTGGTCGCATTCCTTCGAAACGGCTCGACCGATTTTTATGAATTTTTTAATGTATATTTGGTAGGAATGAGAATAGTTCGTAAAGTATATTTCATACCGCTAGGTGATTAGGGTGTCCCTATCCAGAAAAATGTTTTCTTCGTACCTCCACCCTCCCATTTTTTAATCGCGATTTTGGTATTTTTTTATGAACAATATCCAAATAATTTAACCGTCGTTCGTATTTCAAATAGAACGAAATTATTTATGTTGTTGAATGACAGATGGAGCTACGTCCGCCTCATCGAACTTTCATCCACATATGCGCAAGTCATTCACGAGAAGCGTCGCCTCAATTCTGACATTTCATTCTGCATTTGTTATGTATTACAATGCAGTGCGTGCAAAATTTTGTACGATTTATTTTTATTTATAAGAAATATATACGTGTTTTATGATTGTAAAAACGTTGGTAAAATACTAAAAGAACAAATACATTATCGGTATACCGTTTTTCATCAGTAAGTACAACAATTTTGTCTATTTGTGTGTGTGTGTGTTACAGTGAACAATGTCAGCAAGACGCAAAGGGGCCCATTTAGGCCGTCGAACGAATAAAGCAACAAACATGCGAAATAGTAGAGCAGAAAGAACAGACGAACAAATCCAACAAGATAACGAAAATCTGCGTGTGAGCATGTCGCAATTACGTGCATCTCAATCACAAGAGGCAGGAGCTGAACGAAATCAACAACGACAATTGGAACGGAGACATGCGCGCCGGTTCGTAGTTAACACACGCAGAGCAAATGACCGACAACGCCAACAAGTGCATCGAGCATTTACATCCGCTTCGTTTCTTCGTCTCGCATTCGAGTACCAGCCAGGTATTGAATATTCCGCTTATCCGAAAGTGCTGATTAGTGCTATGGACAAAGAACGTCCAGATTGTCATGCGCTCAAATTCAAACAAGAGTCAGCCGGGATGTGTTGCGCATCAGGAAAAGTGCAACTACCAGAAATTGAGACACCACCAGAACCATTGAACGGATTGCTCATCGGCACGGATCCATATTCAACGCTGTTCCTGAAGTCAATTCGCACATTCAATTCATTCAAATGACTTCGTTTGGAGCAACAGAAATAGTTCACAGTACTGCGGCAAATATTCAACAATTCAATTCAACGTTCAAAATCAAAGGCCAAGTGTACCACAAAGTAGGCTCATTGCTGCCAATGCTAAACGAGCCACATACATTTTTACAAATCTACTTCATGGGCGGTGAGGACATCAATCGTGTGGATGCACGTTGCGGCTACAATAACCTCAATTCGCCTAATGCCACGCGCATCGTCGGCGAACTGGACGCCCTATTGAATGAGCACAATGAATTATTGAAATTCTTCAAATCACACATGCATGAGTTGCAAAGTGACAATCACGCTATTGTCATCAATCCTGATAAAACACCAGCTGGAGAGCACGTGCGTAGATTCAATGCGCCTGTTGTTGACGACGTTGCTGGAATCATGGTTGGCGATCGCACATCGACGCGAGAAATCGTGATTCGAAGAAGAAACAATAATCTGAAGTTCATCGCCGAAACACACCGTTCATACGACGCTCTCCAATATCCGCTCATTTTCTGGAAGGGACAAGACGGATATTCCATAAACATTAAACAACGAGATCCCGCCACAGGTAATTCATTCATTATGAATATCATTACTGATTTTGAATTAATATTTATAAATATGTTGTTACAGGAGCCGAAACAAACAAGAAAGTGAGCTCGATGGATTTTTATGCGTATCGTATCATGATTCGACGCAGTCAGGACAACGTCATTCTGCGATGTCGTGAGCTGTGCTAACAATTCATTATCAACATGTACGCGAAGGTAGAGAGCGAACGACTGCGATTCCTACGACACAATCAAGAGAAGCTGCGTGCGGAATAATACATTCACTTGCGAGACGCTATCATGAGCGACGCCGACACCGCCGAAATTGGTAACTCTATCATTCTATATCATCGTACGTAGGCAGTCCACGTCATATGCAAGAATACATACAGGATGCTATGACTTTCGTATGCGAGTACGGACGACCGTGTTTATTTATCACGTTTACATGTAATCCAAAGTGGCAGGAGGTTACATATTTGCTATTGCCAGGCCAAAATGCAATTCATCGTCATGACATTACAGCACGTGTGTTCAAACAAAAATGTAAGTCTTTAATGAGCTTCATTACAAAATTACACGTATTCGGTCCCAGACGTTGCTGGATGAATACGGTTGAATGGCAAAAGCGAGGATTACCTCATGCACACATTTTGATTTGGTTAGTCGGCAAAATACGTCCTGAGGAAATCGATAGTGTAATTTCCGCGGAAATTCCAGATCCGTCTACTGATCAACTACTGTTCGATATTGTTACCACAAACATGATTCATGGTCCATGCGGTGATCTGAATCGTTTATCGCCTTGCATGGCAGATGGAAAATGTACAAAGCGTTTTCCTAAAGATTTCACCAACGACACGATCACAAATGTCGACGGATATCCAATATATCGTCGAAGAAATGCTGATAATGGCGGACAATCATTTACGCTAAATATCAACAACGCAGGCATTGACATTGACAATCGTTGGGTGGTACCATATTCGCCTCTGCTGAGCAAAATATTCAATGCTCTTATTAATGTTGAGTTCTGCAGTTCAGTGAAGAGCATCAAATACATTTGCAAGTATGTGAATAAAGGCAGCGATATGATTGTGTTTCAAATTCAAAATACCGATGTGAATGCTCCTCAATTGAATGACAACGACGAAATAATGCGCTACCAAATTGGCCGGTACATCAGCTCCAATGAAGCTGTCTGGCGTATCTTTGGTTTTCCAATTCATGAACGGGACCCAGCATTTATACATTAAGTCGTACATCTTGAAAACGGCCAGCGCGTATTTTTCACCAACGAAACAGTGTTGTGCCGCGGAATATTCCACTCCGTATTTCGTATATTCGGGAATATTTCATAGCAAAGAAACATTGGAATTCGTTCAAGACAGGAAACGAAGTCCAATGCCCGATCGTACGAACGACCCCAAGAACGCCGACGCAGCATGAGCGACAAGCTTGGCGTTCGACGATAGGCTAACACTAAAATTGCGAATGAAGAGATTTTCGTGAAGACAGTTAACAACTGCTTTACGAAAAACAGTACCGGCATAACATTTGGTGGCAGCGGTGGGATCTGCTGAAGTTAAGTGATTCGTAATTTATTCGGACAAAAAGTATTTTGCACAAAGTTAAGAATACTCTGAAGTGACGACTACGACTCGTGCAAAGGACGCCAGTGTAGTTCGTAAAACCCGACGAATCTAACGCGAAGACGCGAAGTGAACGCCGGTGCGGGGTGACGTATCGGTCAACCGTTTAAGGTCCCGATTGACGGTTTCACGTCAAGTCGCGAAGAACCGCACAAAGTGTGCAACCGAGTACGCGAAGCAGCTACTCGAGAAGAAGCCGTTGTACAATCATTGGCGACGTGCTAAGGAACCAACGAAGATACGGGTCAACAGCGTCAGGAACGACGTCAAGCACCATCAACAGAAAAGAGCTGCAGGTCACCAAGTCGGCAACACCTGAGAACCGTCTACCAGATCATCTTTCTGTAAGGGGCGGTTACGTTACTATTACATATTGCCGTGATAAAAAAATTGCCAAAGCCAGGGTAGAATCGATATTTGGAAAAATATTCCACTAGATATATATTTCTCTTGAGATTTTGTGGGAAAATTTTAAAGTAGAGTTCACTGCGAAATTAGCAAACATGTCAGAGTCTAGAGGAGCCCGATCAAGACATAGGGGCAACTCGCTAGAGACGACGTTGCCTGGCGCAGGGGGAGACCCCACAGCCGGATTAGCTCCGGCCGTAGGGGACTTCGTTTACGAAGCGCGCAGGGCGCTATTTGAGCTCTCGCGCTCGGGACGAATCCCTCGACCAGACAAGAGGCCCTTGCAGACCGCCTGACGGCCCAGTTTGGCGTAAACCCACGTAGGGATGCGTCGTTCGGGGATTTCGACAGAAACGTTAGCGACGACGTTTTTCATATGGCTGCTGGCGAGCGAACGCCCGAACGCGTTACCGAAAACAAAATTGACCAGGAAATACAGAACATGCGAACTATAGATCGAGTAGGATTCTCTGCAGCTGCCGGTGCGACAGCCCGGTCGGCACCAGCAAGAGTACACGATCGGTTGGAGGCGGTGGACCGAAGCCAACGCGAAATGGAAACAGCGCGACGCCAGTACGAAAAGCTGCAGCGCGAGCACGATCGAGGCCAACGCGAACTCGATCGCGAACTCATGGAGGCTGAAACACCGTCAACAAGACGGAATTTGGCAGATACGCTAAACGAGGTTGGTTCGGACGAGTACGAGCTCATCCACTCCTTAAGAGAGCAAGTTGCCGAGCTCCAGCGACGGTTAGGAGGAGCAAGGATGGAGGACATTCCGCAATGCCCCCGAGACGCACGCGGTTCGAGGAGACGCAGAGGCCCTCAAATATGCTCAACCTCAGTCTCGGTATAAAAATGGTAAAAACGTTCGACGGCAAGGATTCGAAAGTGTTGCCGCTCTTCTTAAAATCCTGTGAGACGATATTTCGCAGGGTAGCAGACGAGGAGCATGACACCCTCCTGGAGTTAATAGTCATGAGTAAGCTAGAGGGTGCGGCAGCAAGGCAACTGCAGCACAAAACCATCAGTACCATGGCGCAACTCAGGAGCAAGTTGGAAGCGTTGCACGGATAACGGAAGTCCCTGGCCGCGTTGCAAATAGAGTTCAGCTCCCTCCGGCAGGGACAGAACGACGACATCGCCGCGTACGCAGCAAGAACGGAGAGAATTACGGTAGACATCGCCGAAATACTCTGCGAACCATTGACAACAGCGGATCAAAAGATCACCGTCGAGAGTGTCACCCGACGAAGCGCACAGGTCAACTTCGAAAACGGCCTGCACGGCCAGGTGCAAGTGCTGGTGCGTGCGAGAAATTACCAATCGCTGCATGACTCTGTGGCAGAGGCCATAGAGATAACCAACCTGGTGCAGCCAAGGGGAGGGGTAGGTGAAGCACTAAGCCACCCCAGAAGGTCCCTAGGCGCATCACCCCGGCAGGGAGAAAATTGTTTCACCTGCGGAAAAACTGGACACATGGCTCGAGACTGCACCCGGGATACGGGACGAGTAAGCCTACCAGTACCCATTGAAAACAAGTCAATCCACAACGTGGAAATAACCTGCAATTACTGCCAGAAGAAAGGCCACATGTAGAAGGACTGCCGGAAGAAACTGTCGCAGAATAAAAGCGAGCCAACGCAGCCGCCCCGACAGCCAATAAACGCAGGCTACAAAGATGCAAGAAATACGGTAACCGCGGGGTCAGATCCAGCCACGGCAGGCGTAAACACGCTGGGCGCTCTGAGACCGAATACGCTAACTGTCTAGCAGAGACCTCCGTGCACGCAGAAGAAAACAACGCTGCAGCTCCTACAAGTAACGCTGCCGGCGTCGAGTGCCACCGCCAGCGACTTCGATATCGATGCACCGTTAGCCACGACCGGGGTACTCACCCTAAAGGCGGACACCGGAGCGCAATGCAGCATAATCAAGGAAGGCTGTCTCAAACCAGAGACCATGGTGAGCGACTGCACCTTAGAGCTGCAGGAGTTAGCGGGCGAAAAATTCACCCCCCTCGGGATAGCTAAAATTGTACTTGAGACACCGGCTTTAAACGTAAAGCATTGGTTCTACATCGTTCCGAACAATGTGCCGTTGAAGGTCAACGGACTACTAGGCATGGACTTTATCAAGCAGCATAAAGTGGACATCCTGCAGCATGGCGAGATGCTCAAGTTGTATGGGCACTGCATGCCGCTACGGGACGGCGCGACGAGGATATATTCGTCACCACGCAGTAGAACTGCCGCCACGTGCAAATACATAGGCCTGCTTACAAAGATAAATCTCCCTTCCGGAAACGGGTCTAACATGGATGCCGCCAAGGGGAATAAATTTGTCGGACTACTTATAAGGAGCGGAATCAGCCGAGGCAAAGTAGCGAGATTCCGTGTCACACCGTCAAAACCCAATGAAGTGAGTTTAGATGTTTATAAAAACGACGGGGAAGTGCAACAGCCGACGGCGACCCTCAAGCCGTCGGAGAAAGCGAAGGCTATACGTAGCCGACAGGTCAAGACACTGCGCGTAAGCTCAGAGAGCACGAGGAAGAAAGCCAAACGCTTTGCGCAGCAACAACTGTTCAGAGTAAAGGACCCCGGTTCGAGATCGATGCGTTGGAAAATTAAATAAGCAGAACATGAGTTTTACGTAGAGTACAAGGCAGGAAAGCGCAACACGAATGCAGATGCGCTAAGTCGAATATGCCTTACTACTAGGGCCCAAGCGAGAGCGAAGAAGGAAGTCCGTGAGCCGGAAGAGGACAGCACGACGGGGCAACTCAGCACAACGAATGACCGCACAAAACGGAGGGCCGAAGATACCCCTTACAGCCATGGTAGCTCGTCGGAGCGAGAGATCGAGCTCGTCCATGAGAAAGAAAAGGACAGCAAGCGCCCGGGTACGGATAGCCGCACAAAGCGGAGAGCCGAGAATACCCCGGGCCAGCCCAGCAACGAGACAGAGCGAGAGAAAGCGCCTGCCAATGCTACAAACAAGGATAGAGAGATCCGCAGCGTGCATGCAGATCGCTCTACAGAACCCCACAGCCCCGCCGAAAAGCCGTGCGGTCCGGAAAGGGGCAGACCACGCAAGCTACATACGCAAGCCACTGATAAGACTGCGAGCACCGCTGACAAGGACGAAGCGGGCCCAGCACAGCATGGCGCATCCGCGAAGCGCGGAAGGCCGCGAAAGGCAAACGTTGCAAGACCGCTCGAGACAGAGAGCGAACCAACGGCGGAGCTACCGGTGGGCACACCGAGCGACGAAACTGCGGACAGATCACCGCAAAGGCCCGCTGAGGAAGCGAGGCACGGCGGGGCCCGTAGCCCACGAACTTTCTGCAGCGCGGACGAAGACAGCGTTATAAAAAAGTATAACGACTGCCGCAGTGGCGTAGCCACTCCTTCTGCCCATGACTGCCAGAAAATTATTAGAGAATACCCCACACCCCCATAGAAGGGTATCAGGGTATACGGCGTACGTTACATCGGATTCGGACCAAGTACGACTGGCCCGGCCTGACAAGGGATTTGGAAAAATATATAACATTCTGCGAATCCTGCCAAAAGATTGAAATCCGGAAAAAGGAACGAGTACTGATGGTTGTTACGGACACCTCATCGAGGGCATTCGAAAAAGTAGCGGTCGACATCGCAGGACCGCTACCAGAAAGCGCATCTGGAAAGAAATACATACTTACGTTCCAGGACGCGCTTACCAAATACAGTGCAGCGATCCCCCTGCCGAACCAAGAGGCTTCGACAGTAGCAAGGGCGCTCGTAGAGGAATTAATTTACCGGCACGGAACACCGGAAATAATACTGTCGGACCAGGGCACCAATTTCCTCAGTGGGACCTTCAAGGAAATGTGTCGACTGCTGAGAATAAAGAAAATCCAGACAACAGCCTACCATCCAGAATCGAATGGCGCCTTGGAAAGGTCGAACCGTACCCTCGCAGAGTATCTGACAAATTTCATAAGTGAGGATCAGGGAAATTGGGACGAGTGGCTGCCGTACGCAATGTTTACTTACAATACCACTCCACATACGGGGAGCGGACTGTCTCCCCACGTGTTGGTGTACGGACGCGAGGCTGAGTTGCCGACCGCCGTGAAACAAGAGCCCCGCAGCACCTATGCCTACGACGTATGACCACGGCGCACAGGTGCAGGAGTACCGCGGAGTTCTGACCATGCCAGAAAAGCACCTCGAAGAATGTATACAATATTAATACTGACACAGGATAGTGTTCAGCGTAGAGTGTAAAAAGAATATATGGAGTAAATTGAAGAAATGAAGCCTCTAGGAGCATACTTAATTTTGGAAAAAATAAGTCAACGTGCACACTCTTTTCGGTTGACATACACATGTTAATAAGCCTCAGAGTGAGGAAGAAGGCGTGCGTAGACAATCTAGTCCCAAAGCTGAATAGAGCACAGAAAGGCCTACAGCGAAAATGGACACAGATAACGGCGAGAAATGCGCGAAAAGGGTTATCCAACTAACCCATCCCTTCATCGTCCTAATGCAACAGCAAGGGTGATGGCTATACGTCGCGCCAACCCTAGAAAAATTGTGGGAAAAATCCCACTCTGCTTGAAATGTTAAATAATACGGGAATACTGGCTTTGGTAGGCGTATGTATAGTAACCGCCCGAGATTTCAGCATCAAAACCATCGGGCGAACGTCGCAGGTCGTCCGAAAAAACTACCTTCCGTCGTTCAATTTAAAATTAACGGAAATTGAAGTTCAGGCTCCCCCTACGCAGACCGAGAGGACAATTCCATTACAGAGCGTGCTGCGAGGCCCACAAGAGCTTCAAAAGCTCGGAGCTCGAGCCGACCAAATCATGGACAACCTCAATACTGACGGAGACGGGATGCAACACACCCACAATCTGAGTTTCTACTCACTGGGTGCAGTAGCACCAATAGCCTTGGTTGGATATGTTCTGTTTAAATGTTATAGGTACCAACGAAACCGAACACCAACAAGGACAAGCGAGGCAACGACCCTGGCAGCAGCCGAGGTAAACATCGACCTCGAGCCGCTCGGACGACAACAGCCAGAGGAGCAACTGCGATCCGCGCTGGCCAGAGTATGCACCTGTCTCCCCAACCGAGAACCACTCGCTCGGCACGAAAGACAATAAGAAGCAAAAGAAAAAACTTCATCGTTAACTAATGAAAAAATGAAAAATTATATTGTATTGTTATATAACATCAAACTGTAAAATTGTATCAAATTGTAAGAGGAAATACGGAAAACCAATCGAAAAAAAAATTTTTTCGAGAAAAATTTTTTCCTTTTAAGGGGGGAGGGATGTTGTGCTGCGGAATATTCCACTCCGTATTTCATATATTCGGGAATATTCCATAGCAAAGAAACATTGGAATTCGTTTAAGACAGGAAACGAAGTCCAATGCCCGATCGTACGAACGACCCCAAGAACGCCGACGCAGCATGAGTGACTCGCTTGGCGTTCGACGATAGGCTAACGCTGAAATTGCGAATTAAGGGATTTTCGTGAACACAGTTAGCAACTGCTTTACGAAAAACAGTATTAAATTAGACTCAAGATATAACGGGTTGGTTCCTCGTGAAATACTCGAAAGAACGTATTAATGTACTTCTTACTTTGACAATTAAATAGACAACGGAAAGTTACCGTTGTCTAGAATAAATACTTCCTTTTATATAAATTCGCGTTTCCATCTTTTACTCGACATTCATCTCCTTATCGGCAAACGATCCCAAAAAATAGTAACTTTTAATATTATACCGAATACCGAATAATCCAATTACGCGGTACCAGCATAACACGGTGAACGGAAATTTTGTTTTTTTTTTACATGAATTTTCAAATGCAATTCACATTTTAGTGAAGCAGTAAACAGTCAAGTCATTAAAAATAAAATAAGAAAAAACGAAAAATGCCCAGAAAGCGACGTGCCGTGTTTAATCCAACCCGAATTGATACGAAAAAGAATAAACTATCACGCGAAAATGCTTCAGAAGCTCTGAAAGAAAAAGTGCTTGAAGCAGACAGACGTAGAAAACAAACCTCATTTCAAAACGAAACTATTGAAGAAAAGTCCGACCGTCCTGAAGTAAATAGACAAAGGAACATCAAGTCACGGCAAATTGAAACACCTGATGTAACTCATGTCCGCCTACAAATGAAAACGCAGCGACAAAGAAAATTGAGAGCTAACAACTGGCTTTACCTGAAAGAAGAAGCATTTCATTACGATCCGTCATTGGAATACATGAATTTTCCGCAAGTTCTTATTGGTAACATGGACAATAAGTGTAATTTCTGTGGAGCACTCAAATTTAAAGGAGAAACATCCGGTTTATGTTGTTCCAACGGAAAAGTCAGATTGCCTAACTACGACAAGTTACCAGAGCCATTAAACAGTCTGATGAATGGTGATCATCAAAAATCGAAGGAGTTTCTCAATTTTATACGGAAATACAATTCAAGCTTTCAAATGACTTATTTGGTACATCCGTGCCAATGAATAAAACAAAGGGTTTATGCCAACTATCTCCATACAAGGCCAAGTGTATCACAAAAGCGGTTCACTTCTTCCGCTGCCTCACGAAGTTACGAAATTCCTACAGATTTACTTTTTGGGTGATGAACAAGCAGAAGCTCAACGTCGTTGCTCCGTTATACCTGGGATCGATAAAAAATTAATCATATCACTTCAGAAGATGTTACATGAACACAATCACTACGTGAGGACATTCAGAACTGCATTTGACGAAAATATACAAGATGACATGAAAATAGTGATCAAAGCTGATAAAAAACCACACGCAGGACATGCCAGAGTTTTCAATGAACCAACAGTTAATGAAGTTGCCATTATCATTGCTGGAAATGACTTCAAAAACAGAGATATTGTCTTGAAGATGAGAAGCAATGAGCTTAAGAGAATCAGCGAAACGCACATATCTTATGATGCATTGCAATATCCGCTCATGTTTCCAAGAGGAGAAGACGGTTATGCAATAAACATTAGCCAAGTTATTCCCGGAACAAATAATACTGTCAGAAAAACTATATCAGCCATGTCTTACTACTCTTACCGTTTAATGGTGAGGCAAAGTCAAATAAATCATCTTCTACTCTACCGGCAAGTACTTCATCAGTATCTGGTGGATATGTATGCGAAAATACCAAAAGAAACTTCGTGTCAATGAGTATATTCACTAAGGGGTCACATCTACTCAGCGGCCGAAAAAATGCGCGTTTTGTGATTTTTTTTTGGAAAATGGTTGCAGGTTTCGAACTTTTTTTTTCACAGTAAGGGGAATATCTTTGAGTATGTTCCATAATTTTTTTATTGGAAAAAATTCCTAAATGTAAATGATATAGTGTATCTGTCCGGACCGCTGTTCAAAAAAGGCCTTCCGCGGTGACCACTGTAACTTCCCAACCAATCTACTGCAATAAAAAAACCAAATAAATTTAGTTTTTGTATAGTATTATCTAGTCTTTAATCGAAGGATTTTCTTTTTCGATGCGTACTTTTTCTAATATCGAGGAAAAATGGAGTAATTTTTTTACCGAAAATTTTTTACCGAAAAATCACTCCATTTTTCCTCGATATTAAAAAAGTACGTGTCTTTTAGTTTTCAATACTCTACAACATACGTAAGTTTCATCAAAATCGGAGGGGGACACCAAACTATCCTTCCTTGTGAGTGGCGTCTGTGCAGACAACGACGCACCACGCCGTTGACAATGGTGTGGTTTTTCTCTATTTCTGGTGATTAACAATTATTGGCACTTACACTGAATTGAACTATACGTGATTTGCAATGAATTTGACACACTACACACTGAGTAGGTATAGAATGAGTGGAACTAATGAACAGAAAAGGTGAGGTGACGCGTGAATGTCTCGAGCGAACGACTGGAGAGAGAACAATGGCTATATCCGTCGACCACGAGACAGAGTATCAAGCGGGCGGACGTGCGTCACAGCTAGTGAGTTATGATTCGCTGCCAGAGATGAAAAGTGAGTCCTGTGAGTGGTCTTGCCGCTGGGGCCACGCTAGTAGCGTTGGCTGCTTGAGTGAGCTTCGATCGAAGATGCGAGCCCATAGACGATGCGCTTGAGTGTGCTGGGTCGATACATCGATAGAGTATGCCCGTGAGCTGTATTACATGACCCGAGACGTCGTATGGTTGTGAGTGAAGTGCGTGCACGGGTTGAGTGTGTGCGTGATAGGTGCGAAAGCTGAACAATGCGTTAATTATCCCGAGAGAGCGTGTTGACAGCCGTAGTTGCAAAGCACGCCACGAAGTGAGCCAAGATGATGATGAACCTTCTGAGTTTTCCCGTACACGCACTGGGGAAATTCGCTACAATTATCAATGCGTCACTTTACCAGATGAGATTCGGTGAAGTAGAGCACGAAATGATGATGAGAAGATCCAAGATGAGAAGGATTAATATCTGAGACGAGTCGCTAGCTGTTGCACACTTGGCGTTATCGGAGACACTTGTGGATAAAAGCAAGATGGCGCATTCAAAAACTTCGTTAAGCGACGCTACTGCCAACCCAGAGAGCGATCATCGCCTCTCGCATGAATAGTGTGTCCGGTTGGTGCTGCCACCCAGCTGCACGCATGGCTGCCGAGCGCAACCAGGCAGAGGTAGTCACGAGCTACCGCGCAGAGACCATAGTCGTCACATGCCAGCTGGTTTCTCAACAAATATAATACTTTTGGTGTTTTTATTCGTTTTTGGTTTATTTTACGACCGTTTGATTCTTGATTCTTCCTTCGTGATAGTGATACATCGGGGGAGTGAGTTTTAGAATTTTATTTATTGCAGAAAGTTATTATTTAATCTCTGTTTCATGTGTTTAATGTTTGATAGTTGTGTGGGGGCTGCTTCTGAGTGCTGCAACGTCAATTTCGCTAAAACGTCCACACGTCACCTGTAGCCGGCCTTGGTTAATTTCCCCCCCTTTATATTTGCTCTCTCAAGCTGGGCGCCAGGCGCTTATTCACCGGGAGGAAAATAACGATGGTTACGACCAGTCACAGCCCAGGCTACATACAGCTATTCAAGGTAGAGTGGGTGGTTCGGACTTTCGAGGTTGCAGTAAATAAATTAAATAAGCACCATAAATACTGGATTCGCAAAGGTGTCAGGGTGGCAAGTTATTTATTCAATTAAAGCAATTAAATAGATGACTGACTTGCCCGGCTATCACAATAACAAAAGAAAATATAAAGAAGATATGAAAGAAACGGTCCTGTAAATTATCTCTGGGTCTTCAACAATCCATCAGCTTAATTATTACGACAGTAAAAATCGCGGCACTCGCTCCTTCTCTCACACTCGCATACGTAGTCTACGTTCTACCTGACTCTCTACCGCCTATACTAACATCGTTCAAACCAAATTCCAAATATACTGTAACGTACTGGTCGTTTAATAACGCGCGGTCCGCACAATAAGGCACCGTTACCGCGCGTTACTCAATCCGGATAGACCAGCCTATACTTTTCAACTCATGACGTGCGGTGCACAAAACGAAGCACCGCTACCGCGTGTCACTCACACCATATAGGCCGGCACGTCACAGGTAAAGCCCCGTTATTTGGTTAGAAAAGCACGACTAGGGAAGCGCCATCTGAGACCAGTGAGAATTATCGATTACCATCGATTACCATCGTTAAACACAAACGACGATTCTTAAAACCACCGGGAATTTGGCAATCGAGGAATAGTTTTGTTCACAGATCCTGCCGATGTAGAAGCCAGCTACCAGGACGGAAGACTAGATGAGTCATCGATAGTCTACAGCTGCACTGGTATACACGAGATCCAGCTGTGACGTCAGACCCTTACTAGACGGATAGCAGCTGAACTTATGCTGCGCTCCGAGTCCAGCCAAGCTGCACAGCCGCCAAAACAATAACAAAGCAGACTCACTCTGCTAGCCGAGAATAGACGGTCTGGCAAGTTCTTATATCCGACTAAACCAAGAGAAGACAGCAAATCATACATTTACAATGACCAACATAATACAATATATACCACTGTTGGATAATCAGCTGGCGCACGGCGATCGATATTCGCCGTGCGTCGACCTGTTGCTGTGCTCAAGCACACGTCGTTCGGTTGAGCCGAAGATAGCCGAGGCAGGGCTTCGCGAAGCCGAGGATGTGCCTCGTTGGCACGCCGCGTCGAGCGAGAGGATGTCTCTCTCGCTTGACTTCGGTTTCGCTCACCGGCTATCTCGCTCAACTGACTTCAGCGCTCAACGTTAAATTCATATTCCGCAGCCAAATTGAAAAATTCAGTGACTTTTGCGACGACATCGAGGAACGGCGCACCATCATCTTCGACTTTTCTCGTTGGCTTTTCGCTTAGGACGCGCTCATCATGCTCACCAGGACTCAAAACTCAGGTAAGAGTACACCGTTACAATTTAACGTAATTCAATGACGGTGAGGAGTGAACTACACATCGGTACATCCTCATAAAGGTCTCACACTGTGGCGTGCTCTGCAGCGCGGGCTGCACCACGTTTTCACTCAATTATTAGCATGCTCGATTAATATAATTGTGTGTGTTTTACCAATTCACTGCACTTTCCCCCAATTAAACTTGCTGGGAAAGTGTTGTGAATTCAGTCTAATCATTTGTGCATCCTCAAGCTCACACTTCAGTGCTCTGCAGCGTAGATAGCTGTTCTCACATCCTTTCACAGCACTCAAGCAATTCAATTGCAAGTGCTCTCATCTATTCACTGCAACTTCTCTTCGACAAAACTGCTGAGAGCTTGCAGTGAATAATTTCCACATTCTACGCACTCATTTTTCTCTTAGCGTGGTGTGCTACGCAGCACTGACTGCTGTACGTGCACCACTCTCAATACTCACAGCACACAATTAGTATAATTGTGTGCTGGTTCTCAGTTCCGACATTAAATTTAATTCAGGCATTTTTGGTTATAATTGTAATTCTCAGTTTTTTGGTGTATTTATTTTTTATATCAATTTTGTATTTTTTCTAAATCTATTTTAATGCAAATATTTTCAAAAAATTTGACATTTTTCTTGTAAGAAGTGGAAGGTAGAGTAAACCACTTTCTCCAAATTCCATCTACTAGTCTGGTTTTATTTCCACCCTGTTGTGAGTGAAGTCTCAAATCTTTCCAATATATTCACAGGTTCAAGATCTGTCAAACAACACCATCAGACGGATTTCTCAAACATTTGGTCCTTCGAGCCGGATCTTCGACTCAAGCATACAGGGTAGAACCAGGGTTTAACTACCTTCCGCTCGCATCTCTTGACTCATCTTGACGTGGGATTCTGCAGATATTCCTCGTAGTCTCACCTCATCAACTCATCCTGGTACTCGTCAGCCAAGCAGTTTGGTAAAGTAGCGCTTTGCGAAGTATCTTCGTTCTTTTGTATCGTTCCTGTGTCACACTATCATCCTTGCGCACCATGTCTAAGCGCAATCTACCAAACAATGGGACCTTAACGATAAATGTTCATTTCAAGTGTCAGATGGAACGGCACCGGGCACCATCACCAAACGAGTACCACCAGCTAACCTCGTCGGAGGACAATCCGACAGCTCAACGAGCTCTAGCACTCACAGCGGAGCCCTCCAGCCTAGCTCTGCAGTATAACCGCTACACGTTGATCGACTCGTCGCAGTACTACATTTACATCTTGGGGTATCGTACAGCTCTATGGAGTTTTATTTTGCTTCTTCCTGTATGTTAGCATTAACAGTGCTCAAATGTGTATCGGCTTTTTGCAAAGATGTAGAGTTTGCACATATTAATTAGTGCATTCTCTCGTAGTATCATAGCAGACAGAGGCAAGCGAGCTCAGGTCGGTGACGGAGTCTAGTGAGCTTCTGGTAAGAAGCTCCTGGTGTCACAGCCTACGCAATCAACTCCTCGCTCACCAGTGAATCGTCCACCAAACCTGGTGACTTCCGCTTATTGGCCTGATCGACAGTGTATTTCGCGCCTGTCGTATTCTTGGATCGTCTCCTCGTGTAACATGATCGTTACGCCACTCTAACGCAATCAACCAGCTCTACGCGGTCATCGTCAGCGAATCTTGCCCTGGCAAAGGTTGGCATTCACCAATAAAATGTGCACTATGCGACAGCAAGCTCCGACACCGTTCAATCACACAATACACAGTTGTCAACATACTAGGGTGTTGACGCAGTCGTTCTCTCATCAATTCAACTCACAAACACATGCGCAACCTTATTAGCAACTGCACTCACACATTTACACATCGGCATTGACTCACCAGGCACGACTTCACGTCGATCCTGGATCGGAATTGACAATTATTACGGAAGAACTCTTCCATAAACTCAACACCACACACAAGCACTCATCAATTTCGATCACAGGGATCGGTGAAAAGCACTCGACGCAGACACATGGCTCGGTTCAACTCACACTGTGTTTACATAATCCAGGGAGAAAGTCACGGTACTGGCTCACATTCTCAACACGGTTACTACTCACTTGCCATCTTTTGAGTCACCAGCCCGTACATGGCCTCACATAGTGGAGCTGAAGCTGGCGGACCCGGACTTTCTCATACCACAACCGATCGATATCATGGTTGGAGCAGATATTTATGGACTGGTTATCAAACCCAATATTCTCAAGGGCACATCATCTGCGCCTGTTGCACAATTATCGATATTCGGGTGGCTCATCATTGGACCAATTAACTCATGTCAATCTGACGCCCTCACTGTTCTTCATGCTGCCATGCAACATGATGATCAGAAATTACAGAACGTGCTAACGAAATTTTGGATTCACGAAGAGCCACCAAAGGACACAGTTGATCAACTCACACCAGAGGTGCAGGCATGCGAGGATCAGTTTTGCAACACGCATTAGTGTGTTACTACAGGCCGATACATCATTCAGCTTTCTCTCACATTTTTGCCTGTAAACCTGGAAACTCAGACTCAAACGCACATCGGTGTCTGCAACACACTTTACGGAAAATCTTAAAAAATGCTGAATATGGTCAGCTCTATACACAGTTCATGGACGAATATGAGCAACTCGGTCACATGGTGAAGGCTTCGAAATCATCTACAAGTGAAATTCAATACTATCTGCCTCACCACGGTGTGCTGAGACCAGACAGCATTTCCACCAAATTAAGGGTGGTATTCAATGGTTCTAGCTCAACATCTTCTGGAAAGTCTCTGAATGACATCATGCACACTGGACCTAATTTGTTGCTCAATATTTCGGACGTTCTCATGTGGATCCGGCCACATAGACACATCTTTGCCTCTGACATTACAAAAATGTATCGTCAGATCCGCGTTCATCATGAGGATTGGAATCTTCAAAGGATTTTATGGAAAGATGATCAACTCAACCCTGTGCCGTATAAATTAACAACCGTGACACATAGTACAACAGCATTAACAGGCGGGTTCAACTCATCAACTTATTGAAATAGCTCAGCAACTCAAGGACTTGTGCATGGCGGGCGGTTTTCCACTCGCCAAGTAACACTCGTCGGACCTCAAGGTACTTGCTAATATCTCATCATCACCATCAAGCTCAGTTATCTCAACGGACGACTGCGAGACAAAATTCTTGGCTTGACTTGGCTTCCTCATGAAGACAAGTTCACATTCTCATCACGGTTCAACTCAACTCAGGAAATTTTCACCAAACACCTCGTTCTTTCTGAGGTGGCTCAACCCTTTGATCCACTTGGTTTCGTCTCATCAGTTGTGATAAGAGCCAGGAGACTCTTGTAAGAGCCTTGGCGTCACAAGCTCAACTGGGATGGTCCACTGCCATCCCAGGTCTCAACACGAAGAATCGCAATCAGAGAAAATCTCACTTATCCGGCCGGAATCTCAATTCCTCGGTGGTTCAACACATGGAGCAACTCAACAGTGGAATTGCATGGTTTCTCTGATGCATCTCAATTAGCCATGGCAGCAGTGATCTACATCACTGTCGACTCAATGTCCACAGGAAAGGTGGCTTCACTTATCTGCTCAAAAACACGCGTGGCACCACTCAAGAAGCTCACCATACCACGGCTTGAACTGACAGCGGCACTGTTACTCGCAAAATTGGTTGCATACGTTCAAGCCACGCTCAATGTCAAGGTCTCATCTACTCACCTGTGGACGGACTCATCGGTAACTCTCACCTGGATCAAAGCACACCCTGCTCGGTGGAAAGACTATGTCCGAAACCGAGTATCACAGATACAAGAACTCACACCTACTGCTCATTGGCGTCATGTCGCAGGCACAAGCAATCCTGCAGATTTTGCATCACGAGGTATCTCAACAGCTCAATTGGCCTCTCATCAGTTGTGGTGGTCGGGTCCACCGTGGATGGTGAAACCGATTGAATTTTGGCCGAAAGCCTCAACTGATTCTGAGGATTTGTACAATATGGAAGCCAGGCCGGGGTTAGCTCTGCTCGCGGCGACTGTGACGCCAGAGTACCATTGGGAACTCATTTATCGCTGTTCCTCACTCACAAAATTGTGTCGTCTCACTTCGTTTTGCGTCAGAGTAGTGGCCAGAATGAGGAAGAGGTTAGAAACGGCAGGAAATGCTCCTCTCACAGCAGAAGAGATAGCTGCAGCAAATGGTTTTTGGACACGAGCTACACAAGCCGTGTTTTTCAAACACGAGTTACAAGTACTGCAGTCAGGCTCTTCTCTTCCTTCCTCTCACCCCTTCAGTCGACTAACAGCATTCATTGACCAAGAGGGTGTACTCAGAGTAGGAGGTCGCCTTGCTCAATCAGCACTCACATATGAAGGAAGACATCCTGTCATTCTACCTCGTCACTCTCGATTCTCAACTCTCATCATTGATCAGGCTCACGTGCGGACACTGCACGCAGGCACTCAGCTCACATTAGCCCAAATAAGGCTAACACATTGGATCGTCGGCGGAAGAGCCCCTGTAAAATCTCACATTTTACATTGCGTCGTGTGTGCTCGGCAAAGGGGAGTTCGGGCTCAACAATTGATGGGTCAGCTTCCTCTAGCACGAGTCACTCCAACACGCGCATTCGCTCACACAGGAGTTGATTACGCCGGCCCTCTCACACTCACAACTTGGAAGGGGCGAGGAAGTAAAACACACGAAGGCTGGATCTGTGTTTTTGTGTGCCTCACCACTTCAGCTTTACATCTCGAAGTCGTTAGTGACTACTCAGCTGATGGCTTCCTCTCAGTGTTCAGGCGTTTCTCAGCTCGGCATGGCATTCGTCACACGCTATATTCTGACTGTGGCACAAATTTCATTGGTGCTCGTAAATCAATACGTCAGATGTTCAGGAAGGCCTCTCAAGAACATCAAATCATTGCTTCTTTTTTCGCAAATCAGCGAATTGCGTGGAGGTTCAATCCGCCTGCGGCACCACACATGGGTGGAAAATGGGAAGCAGCTGTGAAATCTGTTAAATTCCATCTGCGGCGAACGGTGGGTGGTACAGCACTCACGTTCGAAGAACTCGCAACGCTGCTGGCCCAGATCGAGACCATACTCAACTCAAGACCTCTGGAACCACTCAGCGATGATCCTGATGACTCATCAGCACTCACGCCTGGACACTTTCTCATCGGTGAAGCTCATACCACAGTCCCAGAGCCAACGCTAGAGGATTTATCACTTTCATGGCTCTCAAGGTGGCAATTGTTGCAGCAAAAGGTACAACAATTTTGGCGACAATGGTCCGCTCATTATATACAGCGGCAGCAGTCCATATCAAAGTAGCATCACCCTAATAATAACATAAAGGTTGGTTCTTTGGTTCTGCTCACGGATGAGCGCTTTCCACCGTGCAAGTGGCTACTTGCACGAGTCACGGCGTTGCATCCGGGCAAAGACGGGTTCACCAGGGTGGTGACACTTCGAACTGCTACGACCACGCTCACCAGGCCAATCTCAAAACTGGCTGTGCTGCCTGTTTCTTCTGACTAACAAAACCATAACTAATCATCAACCCCGTTGCTGATGGCGGGCGGAAATGTTGGATAATCAGCTGGCGCACGGCGATCGATATTCGCCGTGCGTCGACCTGTTGCTGTGCTCAAGCACACGTCGTTCGGTTGAGCCGAAGATAGCCGAGGCAGGGCTTCGCGAAGCTGAGGATGTGCCTCGTTGGCACGCTGCGTCGAGCGAGAGGATGTCTCTCTCGCTTGACTTCGGTTTCGCTCACCGGCTATCTCGCTCAACTGACTTCAGCGCTCAACGTTAAATTCATATTCCGCAGCCATATTGAAAAATTCAGTGACTTTTGCGACGACATCGAGGAACGGCGCACCATCATCTTCGACTTTTCTCGTTGGCTTTTCGCTTAGGACGCGCTCATCATGCTCACCAGGACTCAAAACTCAGGTAAGAGTACACCGTTACAATTTAACGTAATTCAATGACGGTGAGGAGTGAACTACACATCGGTACATCCTCATAAAGGTCTCACACTGTGGCGTGCTCTGCAGCGCGGGCTGCACCACGTTTTCACTCAATTATTAGCATGCTCGATTAATATAATTGTGTGTGTTTTACCAATTCACTGCACTTTCCCTCAATTAAACTTGCTGGGAAAGTGTTGTGAATTCAGTCTAATCATTTGTGCATTCTCAAGCTCACACTTCAGTGCTCTGCAGCGTAGATAGCTGTTCTCACATCCTTTCACAGCACTCAAGCAATTCAATTGCAAGTGCTCTCATCTATTCACTGCAACTTCTCTTCGACAAAACTGCTGAGAGCTTGCAGTGAATAATTTCCACATTCTACGCACTCATTTTTCCCTTAGCGTGGTGTGCTACGCAGCACTGACTGCTGTACGTGCACCGCTCTCAATACTCACAGCACACAATTAGTATAATTGTGTGCTGGTTCTCAGTTCCGACATTAAATTCAATTCAGGCATTTTTGGTTATAATTGTATCAGGGGTACAAATTGAAAATGCGGGTTTGATAACAGATGGCGTTACTAACGCTATACGCATCAGGCAGTACTGTGACTATGTTCATGTCAAAGCTACGTCTTATAGCTTTAATTTTCAGTATGTGTCAATTTGTCGCAGTGTCAAATTCATAGTTTTTTTGAGCTCTCAATATGTCGAGTTTCGTGCCAACAAAACAGCATTTGCGGGAAGTTTTAATTTACTTCTTTAATTTAAAGAAAAGTGCTGCTGAAGCACATCGATTGGTCTCCGAGGCTTATCCGAGTCATGTTCCATCGGTTTCAACGTGCGAGAGATGGTTTGTGCGGTTTAGAAGTGGTGATTTTGACGTTGAGGACAAAGAGCGGCCGGGCCAAGTGAAAAAGTTTGAGAATGCTGAATTGGAGGCAATACTCAATGAAGACTCGTGTCAAACTCAACAAGAGCTCGCAGATTCATTGGGAGTGACACAACAAGCCATTTCCCATCGTATAAAAGCCCTCGGAATGATCCAAAAGCAAGGACATTGGGTGCCGTATGAGCTGAAGCCGAGAGACGTCGAGCGCCGTTTTTTTGCATGCGAACTGCTGCTCGAACGGCAAAAACGGAAGGGTTTTTTGCATCGCATTGTCACTGGTGATGAAAAGTGGATCCATTACGATAACCCGAAGCGCAAAAAATCATATGGTTACCCCGGCCATGCATCATCATCGACGGCCAAACCAAATATTCACGGCGCCAAGCTCATGCTCTGTATTTGGTGGGACCAGCTGGGTGTGGTGTATTATGAGCTATTGAAATCGAACGAAACCATCACAGGAGCACTATACCGAACTCAATTGATGCGTTTGAGCCGCGCACTCAAAGAAAAACGGCCACAATACGAGCAAAGACACGACAAAGTAATTTTGCAACATGACAACGCTCGGCCACATGTTGCAGCGCCGGTCAAAACATACCTACAAACGCTGAAATGGGAAGTCTTACCCCACCCGCCGTATAGCCCAGATATTGCTCCTTCCGATTACCACCTTTTCCGATCGATGACACATGGCCTAGCTGACCAGCGCTTCCATTCTTACGAAGAAGCCCAAAAATGGGTCGATGACTGGATAGCAGCCAAGCCGGCCGAATTTTTTCGCGACGGTATCCGTAAATTGCCAGAAAGATGGGAAAAAGTTGTGGCTAGCGATGGACAATACTTTGAATAATTCATTTGTTACCATTTTTTCAGAATAAACGTTCAAAAATAGAAAAAAATCCCGCATTTTCAATTTGTACTCCTGATAATTCTCAGTTTTTTGGTGTATTTATTTTTTATATCAATTTTGTATTTTTTCTAAATCTATTTTAATGCAAATATTTTCGAAAAATTTGACATTTTTCTTGTAAGAAGTGGAAGGTAGAGTAAACCACTTTCTCCAAATTCCATCTACTAGTCTGGTTTTATTTCCACCCTGTTGTGAGTGAAGTCTCATATCTTTCCAATATATTCACAGGTTCAAGATCTGTCAAACAACACCATCAGACGGATTTCTCAAACAACCACGATAGCGTAGGGATATAGGATAATAAGTAGGATAGACAAATACGGTATCTAAGGGAAAATATAAAATTATATTCAATTCTACGAGGCTCGGCCCTCATATGTGCAACCTCTGCGCATGCACTCTGAGTACATCTCTCTGACGTCGAATTGCAGCGGCGGTCAGGTGAGTAGGCGGGTAGGCCGCCACGTAGATCCCAGGCGGGAGCACTACCCCCTCCAACGATCCCGTGACGTAGAAAGCGTATATCGATTGACTAAGTAAATATCTGAGGACAGTCAGAGTTTCACGAGCAAGCACCGGCAACTTACCGACAGTACGTGTGCTCGGACAGATTATCTCGCAAACACGGGACGTCATACGAATTATCGACCAACACTCATAATTTCACTCTGAAGCGAATCGTATCATAACACTTTTTTAAATTCTCCATCTCAGCGTACACGATTATAGAGGCATGCAAGAGCCCGGGAATAACCATTTGTAAGAAATACCGGAAAGAAGTATCGAAATAGAACAACTAAATTTCATATTCTTTTTTTTCTCATGTACCGCAACAATTAATATTATGCTTTCTGAAATACCATAAACCGTACTTTTACCTAGTATTGAAGTCTACATTCATTTCCTCCCTGCTCGAGTTCGAACTAAACCGCTTCAGGGTAATTAAATTTAATGTTAACGCTAAATACCGTTACAATACATCAGAACGAGTAACATAAGATCGAATAAAGAGCGAAGCTCTAACGACTCGATCGTTCGAACAATGGAAAATCTATAATCCTGGAAAGATAAAACAATGAATACCCGTCCGACAATAGATTACTAATGAAATAATAAATCCATAGGAGATGGCGGTAGTTACAGAGATGAAGTAAAGGAAGGAATCAACAACAATAAATAAAGAATCGACCGATAATGAGCCAATAAGCAACGTCAAACAGATTGAATGCAATTAAATGAAAAGGACAATTTAACAAGCCTCACACAAAATACACAACGGGATGGCGGCCGATCACGCACTCCACTAGCTCACGAAAATAATCAGATGAAGTCCAATAATTGAATAAAATTAATAAATAAAACAACGATAATTAATCAAGAAAGACATAACGGGATGACATACTAACACGCGCGCAATCATATACCAGTCGAACAGCAAGAAATAGAAAGGATGGAGTAACTTATTCCCAGCATTCTAATAGACGAGTCCGTCTCGATACGAATAATACTCTGCGCGCGGTGCATAAGAATCGTAGGTACGACCAAACTTTAATTAAATCAT